>QRFB01000721.1:42671-77464 GCA_008931105.1 Oenanthe javanica
GAAGGAAATGTCATGCCAACAATGAAACCTCTATGGTCTTGCAAACGTCTCAAGACTCTTTGGTTAAGAGGTAAAATAAAACATCCATCAGAATTACAAAGCATACCAAATTCAGTGACGCATTTAGGACTCTTTTATAGTAATTTCAAACAAGACCCCATGCCCACTTTGGAAAGGTTGTCAAATCTGATCACCCTTAATATGCGGGAAACATACACGGGGAACAAAATGGTATGCAGTCATGATGGGTTTCCAGGTCTCCAATTTTTAGTATTACGAAACTTAGAGAATCTGGAAGAATGGCAAGTTGAGGACGGTGCTCTGTCTTCTCTCAAAGGTCTAACAATAGAGGGTTGTTATAAGTTAAAGATGGTTTCCCAACGAGTCAAATGTATTTCTCCCATAGCTGCTTTGTATGACACCGTGGACGACATCGCATATGCAGGCATGATGTGGTAGCTCAAAATCTTTCCAACTTGTTCTCGTAAGCTTTTTCAAGATTGTGTGTATTGTTTGAATATCATTAGATTTTATTAAATCTTAATTTAAGTATTTTTAAGAATAATTTATAATTATAAAATTATAATAGATCTCTTAAAATCTTTATCAAATAATATCAAATTTTAATAAATTTTCTAGGATTCAAAATTATACCCAAATTTTTTTGAAATCCAAAAGATTTCTCTTAAATTTGTATTGACTTTTTTTTTGAGTTAATTCATTTTTCGTGTGTTGGGAACTCGGGTAGTACTTGACCAAAAAAAAACTCGGGTAGTACACCCGGTAACAGGCCCTTTATTTAGGGGCATATTAAATTCAAATTTTAAAAAAATTTAATAGATTAGTATTAATTTATAAATTTTTAAAAATATAATTAATTTTAATTTTATGCTAATTCTCACGGATTCGATATATAATCTCGTAGATTTAGATAGAATCCTTCACAATTTAGTAGATTTTAGATTTCAAAAATGATAAAAACACCGTGAAATTCATTAAAATCCAACCTCTTATAAAGTCAACATATATATCATCAAATTTTGAATACCATCCTGTTTTAATGGGTAATTTAAAATTTAAATTAAATATCATTATATTTAATGAAATTTTTAAAATTTAAATTGTATACCTCAAAACTTTAATAGACTTTTTAAAATTCTTATTAAATGCCACCAAATTTTAATGGATTTTTTTAAATATAAATTGAATACATATGGATTTTCAAATTCAAAAATATCTTGCAGAATTCAAAGAATACACCACCCCTGCCTTTCAGGGGTGTATTGAATTTAGATTTTTTTTTATTTTAAAAATTTTGGTCAAAAAATATAATTTCCGGATATTTTAACCGGTATCACGTCATATCGCCTCAAGCCCAACACGTGATATGTAAATCGGATTAACTGAGCGGTAAGATCACACTAGGTGGCCCTTCAACCTGGAGTGCGGGAAAAATTCCCCACGTTCCCGGGAATCGAACCTTGGTTACTTTGGTCAAGTATGCGATTTCAAAAATTTAAGGATATTTAATTTAAATTTTAAAAAATTAATTAAAATTTGGGTGTATTTTAAGATTTTAAAATCTGATGGTATTCAATCAATATCTTAAAACTTGTGAGGATATATAATTTGAATTTTAGATAATCTTTTAAAAGCTTGGGTATTCGTATTATTAATGATCTATTAAAATCTGGTGATATTTAAAAATTTATTAACACAAATTGATTTTAAAGGTCCATAAATTTCATTGGATTTGACAATGTATTTTAAAATTTTTGAAATCTCACCAAAATAATAGATGCCCTATTTGGCAATTAGTTGTTAGCGGATTGAATTAGTTGTTTTGATTAGTTGATTAAATTAGTTGTTTTGACTAATGTATTGAATTAGCTGTTTTGAATAAAATTGTTTACTACATAACTGTTGAATTAACTGTTTGTATTTTAAATAGATACATAACAATCATCTAATTGAAAATATTCCTCCAAATAACTTTTTTAAAATTAGTTTATTAAGTCCAAATCGCTATTTCAATCAACCGCAATCTTTTAAACTTTATAGATTGATTATTAATAATCTGTTAAAATATGAATTGAATACATATAATTAATCTAAAATATATTTTATAAGATACTCAAAATACTTTAGAAAAATACTACGTCGTTTAGTATATGTTATATTTTTTTCATGTGACACTTCTCATAACTCTTGGATTTATATACACGTTTTCATCCGTACAAATAATTTTTTTTTTATCGGAATCTGTCGCGTGTTCTCAAAGATTTATTGTCTGTATTCTTTTATATAGCAAATAATCTGAAGTGATAATACTAATATGCAGAACATATATATAACACAGTGCGAATTGCACAACTAAATATATTCTGCAAAATATACCAATATACTACTCTTTATTGATTACCCGGGAACATAGTGTTCTATTATAGAATATACTGTAGAATATACTAGTTTTCATTCTCGATAAATAAAAAAGAACCTAAAATCTATACTGCTGTAGACCGCAAAACATAGCGTTTTGTTGTAGACTGCAGAACATAGTTTTCCTTCTGATCGATCCCTTCAATAATTACATAACATATTTCCATTCTGATCGATCTCTACAATATATTGAAAGTCACGTTAACACTGATAATCGCCCTGCATCTTCTTTCAACATATAAAAGAGAAAACAAATATACCAAATTAAATAATGAACGTGAAAAAAATGTGATTATTTTTTTACCAAATAACGTGCCATGACGCATTACTTATTTTAATTTTTGGGTGTATATGTATGCAAACAGGATCTCATAGGAAAGTTATGAATTATATAAGCGACAACTTATCATTTAGGACAATTTTTGGGATAACTATCATTTTTCTTTTAATTTATGCTGATTTAGTTAATATTTTTGGTAAGCCGTTAAAAATCTCATAAATTTATAAGAAGTTTTTAAACATAAAAAAATCTATAAAGAATTACCATTTTTTATAACTGTAAANTATAACTAAAAAAGAAATGTATTAAAATACTACTATATTTTAAAAGAATTTATCAAATCTTAATTGAAAACCATATTTTTAGAAATAATTTAAGATCTCTATTAACTATCATAAAATTTTAATAGATTCCTTTTTAAAATATTTATTAAATAGCACAATATTTTTATAAATATTTAAAATTCAAATTGAGTATACTTAAATTTTCTAAAATATAAAAAATTCTCATAAAACCATGTTGGATACACCCTATTTAATTTATATATTTTTCTTTTGTATTTAAAATTTAGAAGTACCAAAAAAATAAAAATTGTTGATTTTTTTGAATTAATTCATTTTTATCTATTGAAAAAAAAAATCGGGTCCCATATACTGTTATTCTTTTCTTCACCTCGTCTCTTGTAATGATTTCGATAGTTGTGCCTTAAGTAAAGCATACAGAGCCTGTTTGGCTTAATTTTTTTTTCTGGAAATAGGTGTTTATTTCCAGAAAAAATTAGTATATATGTACTTTTCCTGAAAATAAGTAACTTATTTTCAGTTTTGGAAATCATATTTGGTTTTAAAATTCTAAAATAGATATGTATCAAAAAAAAAATTTTGAAAATATGTAAAAAAAAAATTAAAATAAATTACTTATTTTAAATTTAAGCTACCCCAAACGCCCCCACAGTATTAATATTCCCGTTTATTAAACCTTTTCTTTATTCTCCCATATATTTTATATACTTTGCTTTATAGTTACTTATTCTTTTCCATTTTTTACTCATAAATTTTCCTTATATTCTTGTAGATTACTTATATATATAGAGCTAGGTTGTTAGGTTGTTGAAGAATAATATGTCTCTCACTCCGTTTCTCTCTCATCTCTGCAGTTTTGATTTGATTTCATATGATATTTAAATATATTTTTATTCGAATATTTTTGAAAATTCGGATAAATTCGTGTTGGACAGGGCATAAACGCCAAATTTTATCCAGACCGGACCGGCCTTTTATTTAATTTTTTCAATTGAGCTTAAATTTGGAGCTTTTCATATTCATGTCGAGTGAGGTTGAAAAGAACTTTTTCAACAATAATATGACTTGTTTCGACTCACGGGATAGATCAGATACGAATCGAATTTTTTTAAATCATAATTTTTATGAATTTTTATCATATTATATTATACGGACTTTTCAAATTAGAATTTTTTTGTAAATCTTTAAACTATACTATCTATTTATCTATCTATTTTATTAAAATCAAAAATTATTGACGTACATATCTCAATTTTATCAATGCTCAATTTTTTTAAATCATTTAAAATTATAACACATTAATTAAATCTCATAAACGTTATAATTATATTAGTATTTTATCTATATTAAATTTTACGAAATACAATCTATCGCTCGAATTCTTTACTTCATTTAAAATTGCAACTCATCAATCAAATCTCATATATATTATAATATTATTAATTTTTATCTATATTAACTTTTATTAGAATTTTATATAAAATTCTCTGAAAAATTAGTCTCAATAATAACTATCCGACCTAAATACCGGCCAACTACCGGCTACCAAATTTTTGATGTTTCAATTTTAATAATATAGTATAGTATATATTTTATTAGTTTATATTATATAATTGACTTAAATAATTTACATCAATCATAATTATACATTTTTGGGATTATAATATTAGTAATATATTATAGTTTTAATAAATTTAGAGGGTTTGAATAAGGATTAAATTGAGATATTTGTTATAATTGTGTTAGATCTAAAAAACTATCTATTATATTATATGTATTTAATTTTTTTGAAATTTTAATAGGATTTTATAAGAAATAATAATTTATAATTTTAGTAGAGTTTAAAAAGTTTGAATGGTAATGAAATTAAGATCCAACTTACCAATTATCACATATTCCGCTTATAATACTATAGTAATTATATTATTTATATTTTATTAGTATTTTATTATTTTATATTATAAAATTGACTTAAATAATTTATACTATTTATAATTATACATTTTTGAGATTGTAATATTAGTAATATATTATAATTTTAATAGAGTTTGAGTAATGATGAAATTGAGGTATTTGTTACAATTGTGTTAGATTTATGCTACTATCTATTATATTATATGTATTAAATTTTTTTGAAATTTTAATAAAATTTTATAAGAAAGAATAGTTTATAATTTTAATAGAGTTTCAATAATAATCAAATTGAGATATGAAGTATTCGTTACAATTATATTAGATCTATATATTAATGTATTACTCTCTCCATTTTTTTATAAGTCCATTTGACTTTTGGCACACATTTTGATGTGTTTTAACCGCATTGTAAAAATTATTATTTTTAAAATTTTGTTTTTTAAAATTAAAATATAAATTACATATTTTAATTCAAAAAAATAATTGAAAATCATAATTTTAAAAAAAAATGAAGGGAGTATTTACTGGGCCTGCCTTGAGCAAGTGACCGACAGGTGAGCACCAAGGGCTGCATTGTATATAATTGATATGAATGTTGTTATTCGAAAAGGGTACCATTTTAAAATTTGGACTAGGTCGGCCCTGTATATATATTTAATATTTTTAAAAGGTGTTTACAGATATTCAAGTTAATTTGTACATAGAATTCACTTACGTACTGCCATGCATATTGTTATTTTTTTTCAGAATCTTCTAAAAGTTTTGGCGGCAAAGGAATTAAGCACCTGCAGTTGCGCCTCTCTTTAGTTTCTGATTGATAGAGAAAAATGGTTGATGCAACTGTATCCCTTGCAATACAAAACCTAAGTAATTTTCTTATACAAGAAGTTAACATTGAGATAGGAATGAAAGATGCTTTAAGATGGCTTAAAGATGAATTGGGATACCTCCAATCTTGGGTAAGAGATGCAGAAGAAACACAAGAGATGGATCCCCCTGATCACCTAATGGATAAACAACGTCAGAGATGTTGCGGTTGATGCTGAAATTATCCCGGAGAGGATTAGTGTTATCCAAAAAGCTATGATGCACGGGGACGCCTATCGGTAGATGTACCCAAGTTTGGGGACGTCTCGGGGACGGCATGGGGACGTTTCCTAAAAACCAGGGACGGCAGGCTTGGAACGGGGACGTTTCAAGGATCCAAAATTACTAAAATACCCATCCCCACTCTAAAATTCTAATTTTTTAGGCCACCTAGTTATATTTGGAGCTATTCATGACATAAATGGTTATATTCCTCCTAATTACACTAAATTTTGAACTTCATTATTCTATGAATAAAATGCTAATGTTGAAAAATTATTCGAATTTATTAAAGCAATATGACCAGAGAAATGATTTACAGTGGTGAGTTATGGTTGGAGTGTATCAACCAAAAAGTCTCTAATTAAATTTGAGAGAACATGATATATTTTATGTTATAAACATTTGGATGTTGAAATTTATTTATATCTTATACATAAATAATTTTTATTTATATATATTTATTGCCGTACCTGTACCCCTAAAATTTGAAAATTGTCATTTCCTGTCCCCGTCCCCGTATATATACCCGTACTCGTCTCCGTGAAACATAGCCAAAAAGAACATGCACCTAAAAAATAAAGTGTTATGGATCGTCTGTGGAGCTTTATCTGTGTTTTCAAGAAAGAAGCTAATCTTTATGATATCGGAAAGGAGATTGAGTCTCTGAAGGTAAGAGTTGATGAGATCAAGAAGAGGCGGGAGGAGTACAAGATAGCTGACATATTAGCCCATCCAAATTTTCAAAAGAGAAATAGAACATTACTAAGAGCAACATCCTTTGAAAACCAGGTGGATATGGTTGGTGTCAAGGATGATTATAGGACTTTGTTTACTGAGCTTGTCAGAGAGGATCCTACACTAAATGTAATTTCCATACACGGAATGGGCGGGTTGGGTAAAAGACTACTCTTGCTAGCAAGTTGTACCACTCTGACGAGTTGAGCCAATTTCAGAGTCGTGCTTGGGTTTGTGTCTCCGAGGAATATAACATCAAAGATGTTCTAAGGAAGATAATAAAGTCTTTCATGGGACATGAACTAGACTTGTTGAATAAGATGGATGAGGTCGACTTGTTGCGGCAGTTGAAAAATATATTGCAAATTTGTGGTTGCTATCTGGTCGTGATTGATGATATATGGGATATAAATGTTTGGGAAAAATTAAGAAGGCTTTTCCAGACAAGAACAATGGTAGTAGAATAATCATAACCACAAGAAATAAACAAGTTGCGGAGAGTGTAGATGACAGATGTTTTGTCCATCCACTCCGTTTTCTGACTGATGATGAGAGCTGGAAACTGTTCTGTATGAGAACAAAACCAACAGAAAATATGGAGAATTTAGGAAAAGAGATGGTACGTAAATGTCGAGGTCTGCCACTTGTAATCGTGTTACTGAGTGGGCTGCTTTTGCACAAGGATGGGAAGATGTGAAGGGACATCTTTTGAGAAAGTTGAAGGGGAAGTCTATGGAAATTCAAGAGATACTATGCTTGAGTTATAATGACTTGTCTTCCCAGATGAAACAATGTTTTCTATACCTTTCAAGATTCCGAGAAAACTACATGTTTATTGTTAAGGACTTGATGTTGTTATGAATTGCAGAGGAATTCATAACAGAAGCTGACGAAGGAGATATGTTAAAATAATATAAAATTCTGGTAAGTAAGTCTCCTAACACCTTGAGGTTTTAAGAGAATAGATAACATAACATGGTATCAGAGCTCTAGTGGGCAGGGGTCTCATGGAACTAGTGGGTAGAGGTCTTAGGTTCGACTCCCTGTCACCCCCAATATTCTCATAGTTTATTATGGACACGAAAGGCTTGTTATTGACCTGTGATCCACTTTCGACCCATAAATGGTCATTCGAGTGAGGGGGAATGTTAAAATAATATAAGATCCTGGTTAGTAAGTCTCCTAACACCTTGAAGTTTTAGAAGAACTGGTAACTTAACAAGATCGGATAGTGACTGAGGATTGGATGAAGATTGATACGGTGAATTTGAGCAACCTTCATACACTAGGTTTATTGATTTCTGGAAATGCTGATAACATTTTGGACTCCATGGCCAATATAACAAGTCTCCAAACATTATACCTCTGTTTCGAAGAAGTTAATGTCATGCCAACAATGGAACCTCTATGGTCTTGCAAATGTCTCAAGACTCTTTGGTTAACTGGTGAAATAAAATATCCATCATAAATACAAAATATGTCAGAGTCAGTGACGGATTTAGGACTCTTTTTAGTCATTTCAAACAAGACCCCATGCCCACTTTGGAAAGGTTGTCAAATATGATCACCCTTAATATGCGGGAAACATACACGGGGAACAAAATGGTATGCAGTCATGATGGGATTCCAGGTCTCCAATTTTTAGTATTACGAAACTTAGATAATNGTCACGATGGGATTCCAGGTCTCCAATTTTTAGTATTACGAAACTTAGATAATCTGGAAGAATGAAAAGTTGAGGACGGTGCTCTATCTTCTCTCAAAGGTCTAACAATAGAGGGTTGTTATAAGTTAAATATGGTTTCCGAACGAGTAAAATGTATTCCTCACATACCTCCTACATATAGCTCTATGGAGTTTCTATCTCTATATCGTTTTGTATAAAAGCTGAGATGATATGGCAGCATAAAATCTTCATAAATTGTACTCACAAGCTGTTTGAATATCGTGTATTCTTTTTTTTTCAATGAGTTGTACCGAAATACAATCCTGAAAAAACAGAGTTCATTCATTCAAGAAAGTTTATCATCTAACCAAAAGACATGTACGATGTTTCTACAAATTTAGACAATAAAACTTTAATGTGTGAAAATAGAACACCTGGCCATAAAAAAATTTGATAACTTTCTACAAAATTTAAATTTGTTTATAAAGAAACTAAAAACGCAGTCACATGCACTTGACCATCAATCACAATATTGCACCTCCTTTATGATTCACGTCTCTACTACCGAAATATCAATCATTTTATTAATAAAAACCATTAATATAAATTAATCACTCATTTATTTGTAACTTAAAGTTCTTAGGTTTAATAGGGGGAGCTTGTGATTCTGAGAGAGCTTTAGTAATTCCTCCGACCATAGGCAAATTGAAAAAGCTACAAACATTGTGTAGTTTTTATGATATGGAGTACGAAGTTCCTAAAGAGATATGTGAGATGAAAGAGTTGAAACATATTGCCATTCCACCATATATAAGGTGTTTGAGTGTCCGCAATTGCCAAATAAAGCTCATGTTATGGTATATTAATATGAGATTTAATAAAATTAAATTATAAATAAATATAAAATAAATTAGGAATATTTGAAAGTTGTTTATATTTTTATTCTGATGTCCTGCTCATGTATCACCGTGATTGATCACATATTATTGTGATTGATACATTCCTTTTGTATCACAAGATATATAGTCATGAAGGGTTATAATAATATTATTATGGATATGAATAAGTATAATTCACCTCTCGTTTCTCATCCTTTCTTTATAAGTTCTCATCTTCTTCTTCTTTAATTCTCTTGTTAATATGTGTTTAGTGAGTGTTTTAGTTATAAGACATAATATCATTTCATTGGTATCAGAGCCCTTCGATTCATCCATCGCTTCCTATATTTTCAAAGTTATAAAACCCTCTCCCTATCATCCCAGATTTAAAATCTCAATTTTTAATCTTCTCGACTAAACACAATTGAAGTTATGTTATTCTTTTCAAGATATGACGCCTGAAACTAGAAAATCAGCCATTATGGAAGATCAGATTAAAGCCTTGGAGAAAAAACTAGAATAACAGGCCATTGATAACAACAAAAAAATTAAAGATTTGATTAATATGCTGAAGGATATAAAGGATTCTAATAGAAGTTCGTCTAAAGTAGTTTCTTCTCCGGATAAGGATTCTTCCATGATCTACAAAAATATGGGTAACCTTCACAAAACAACTCTCAACTTTAATCCAAAAGTCAAATTTCCAAAGTTTAATGGAAATAATCCGCGGATATGGGTAAAGAAATGTTGCAAGTATTTTAGACTCTGCAAAATACCATAAGAACAAAAGGTTGATTTAGTTTTTCTTAACATTGTGGATAAAGCTGAGGTTTGGGTTTCTAGTTACCTTTCTGTGCGGAAGCATGCTGAGTGGAGTGATTTTGTGATCAATCTCACCGTAAAATTTAAAGATGAATTGTTGCTGAACACTTTAACAAATTACAACAACATGATACTCTAGAAAATTATATTGATGATTTTAAGAAACTTGGGGCAATCATGATGCAAAACAATGTTGTATTATTAGACTCATATATCTTAGACAGCTTTGTTACGGGATTGAAACCTACTGTGAAACCTTTCGTAAGGGTATTCAAACCGAAAAATATATATGAGGCGGTGGAATATGCTAGGCTGCAAGATAAAGCCCTTAGTTATGCTAGAAATAAACCTCACAAACCTCAATATGTTGCTCAAAAGAATATGTCAACTCCTGCTTTGTATAACGACAAGCCATCGTTATTGCCAACAACTGCCTCTCTTAAGCTACCTGCGATTTCACCTAAAAACACCCAAATAACAAATAAGACCTTCAAACACATTCCGGCAGATGTGAGGGTTGGGAAAATAGCCAAGGGGTTATGTTATTTCTGTGATCATCCTTATTCTAGAGAGCATAAGTGTAAGTTCCGGGATACTCAACTATTTACAATAGAGATTGAGGGCAATGACCAAGAACTCGAGAACATAACTGAGGCAGATTGGGAGGATGGCTCAAGTACCATAAAGGAACCATGTATTTCTGTTAATGCGTTGTCTGGGAGTTAGTCATTTCATACTATGAGAGTTAAAAGGAGTAAAGGAAGCCCATCCAGTACATATTCTTATTGATTCACGAAGCACTCGTGATTTTTTGAATATATCGCTTGCGAAGAAGTTAGGATGCAAATTTGAGGAGATTCCTACACAATCAATTGCCATTGCAGATGGTAATCATATTAAATGCACATACATGTGTAAGGGGTTTACATGGAAGATGCAAGGAGCTTATTTTAGTACTGATGTGATGCTTATATCTCTCAGAAGTTGTGACATGGTTTTAGGTGTACAATGGCTTAGTAAGCTTGGACCTATTTTGTTGGGACTTTAAAGATTTACTAATGCAGTTCAAGTTGAACATAAAAGAAATGAGATTGAAGGGAGCTCCACTGCAGAAAATCAAGGTGATCGAAGGAGAACCTAGTATTAAAATGGTAGACAATGTTGTTCATCTATGTTTCTTACAACTTAAAGAGATTACTCAAATGGAAGAAAACAGACAACTCCATCTCAATAAGAGCAATCATGAGACATTGAATGAATTGACCAGACTCAAAGACAAATATCAGGTAATTTTTGAAGATCCTAAATAATTACATCTACGTAGAGGAGTGTATGACCATACAATACCTTTAGAACTAGGAGCAACGCCTGTCAATATTAGACCTTACAGGTATCCTTTGAAGCATAAGGATATAATAGAGCAACTAATTTAAGAGATGCTTGATAGAGAAATCATTCAAGACAGATCTAGCCCTTTTGCATCGCCGGTAGTGCTTGTGAGAAAGAAAGATGGCACTTGGAGATTGTGTGTTGATTAAGGAGAATAAAATAGTAAAATTGTGAAAAATAAATTTCTAATACCAGTGATTGATGAGCTAATTGATGAATTAGCAGGTTCTTCAGTTTTCAGTAAGCTTGATTTCAGGGTTGGTTATCATCAGTTGAGAGTGCAGCAACCAGATGTATACAAGACGGCTTTTAAGACTCACACGGGGCACTATGAGTTCTTAGTGATGCCTTTTGGGCTCACCAATGCACCAGCATCTTTCCAAAACTGGATGAATAATGTGTTTAAGCCTCTCCGTAGGAAATGTGTCTTAGTTTTCTTTGATGATATTTTAGTATATAGCAAGAATTTGACCGAGCATTGGAAGCATTTAGCGTCCGTGTTTGAGTGTTTGAACTCATGAAGGAGCACAGTATGTTTGCTAAAGAAAACAAGTGCATCTTTTCTAGCAACAAGGTTGAGTATTTAGGGCTTTTTATTTCTGAAAAAAGGAGTAGAAACTGACCCTGCTAAGATTGCAGCAGTCAATAGATGGCCAGTACCTTCAACAATCAAAGATTTAAGGAGTTTTTTGGGGTTGATAGGGTATTATAGGAAGTTTTTTCATCACTATGCATCCATTAGCAAACCTTTGACAGAATTATTAAAAAAGGGTGCATTTAAGTGGTCTGAATCAGCTTAAAATGCTTTTGAAACACTTAAATCAACACTAGTATCTGCACCTATTCTGACTGTTTCTAATTTTTCGAAGACTTTTGTGGTTGAAACTGATGCTTCGAAGGGGGGTATAGGGGATGTGTTGATGCAAGACGGACATCAATTGGCTTATATTAACAGGTCTTTATGACCTAAATGGAAAAAACTTTCAGTGTATGAGAAGGAACTTCTAGCTTTGGTCTTTGTTGTTCAAAAATGGGAACAATATTTATTAGATAACCATTTTATAGTAAGAACAGATCATAAGAGTCTAAAATGGTTGTTGCAACAGAAATTAACACCACCTTTTCAACAATTTTGGCTTTCAAAATTAATGGGATTTGACAATGAAGTACAATACAAAAAGGGAGTTGATAACATGGTGGCTAATGCACTATCAAGAATGCAAGGATCTGAAATTTTATGTATGGCCACTTCCCTCACTACCTTTAACCTAGCAAGCTTGATTACAGCTAGTTATGAGCTCGATGTATGTTTGAAAGATATCATTATAAAGCTTCAAAATAAAGAGTTTATTTCTCACTATCAGTGGCAACATGACTTGTTGAGAAGGAAAGGGAAAATAGTGGTGGGACCTGATGACAACCTCAGAGTGAAAATACTCAATTGGAATCATGCTTCAGCTGAAGGTGGACATTCAGGAAGTGAATTAACGTTGAGAAGAGTTAAAACAATATTTTACTGGAAAGGGTTATCAAAGTCCGTTAAACATTATGTGAGACAATGCCAAGTTTGTCAAGCTTCTAAGTCAGAATCAATTGCAAGTCCAGGTTTTCTTCAGCCTTTACCTATTCTGAAAGAAGTTTGGGCTGATATTTTTATGGATTTTATTACCGGTCTTCCAAAATTTGGGGGGAAAGAGGTGATCGATGTAATTATAGTCAGATTAAGCAAGTATGCTCACTTTATGACATTATCTCACCCATTCACAACGGTTCATGTTGCCCAATATTACTTGGATTATGTATTTAAACTTCATGGTTGGCTAAAGAGCATAATCCGTGACAGGGATCCCATATTTCTCTGCATCTGGAAAGGCTTACTTAGCATTCATGGTACGGAGTTCAAACTCTCTTCATCCTACCACCCACAAACACATGGACAATCTGAAGTAGTAAATAAGTGTTTAGAGACTTATCTTCGTTGTATGTGTGGAGAGCATCCGAAAGATTGGAGTTCTTGGTTGCCGACTGCAGAATTGTGGTACAATACCCATTTTCACACTTCTGCTAGGATAACACCTTATGAGATAGTGTACAATCAAGCCCCTCCATTGCATCTTCCATACTTACCTGGAGAATCTAGCAATGAGGTACTAGATAGATAATTACAAAAGAAGGAAGAAATGATTACCAAGCTTAAGTTTAATCTTGCGAGAGCTTAATATCGAATGAAGCAACAAGATGATCTCCATAGATCTGATAGGGTCTTTAAAGTTGACGATTTTGTGTAGTTAAAGTTACAACCCTACAGGCAATCTAGTGTGCAACAAAAGATTAATCACAAGCTCTCTCCAAAATTCTATGGTCCTTTTAAAATGTTAGAAGTAATAGGGAAGGTTGCTTGCAAGTTGCAGTTGCCCCCGATTCCAAGATTCATAATGTTTTTCATATGTCACAACTTAAGTCTGTCTTGGGAAGTTTACCCTTGGTTGCTAATTTACAACTTCGAGCAATCAACAAAATCCAATTTTGAAGCAACCTTTAGCTATTTTGGATACTAGAATAGTGAAAGTGCAGAGTAAGGTTGAGATCTAGTATTTGATTCAGTGGACTGACGGTGATACTTGTGAGAATTCTTGGGAACTAGCTGTCATCTTTGTGTCTAAGTTTTCGGAGTTCTGCGATGCTGTAGGGATTAGCTCAGACTTGGGGTAAGTATACTAAAGGGGGAGGATATGTTATGGTATATTAATATGAGATTTAATAAAATCGAATTATAAATAAATATAAAATAAATTAGAAATCTTTGAAAGTTGTTTAGATTTTTATTCTGATGTCCAGCTCATGTATCACTGTGATTGATCACATATTAATGTGATTGATACATTCCTTTTGTATCACAGGATATATAGTCAGGAAGGGTTGTAATAATATTATTATGGATATGAATAAGCATAATTCAGCTCTCGTTTCTCATCCTTTCTTTCTAAGTTCTCATCTTCTTCTTTTTTAATTCTCTTTTGTTAATAGGTGTTTAGTGAGTGTTTTAGTCATAAGACATAATATCATTTCAGCTCCAAACTCTATTTGATATGTGGTATGAGGATTGGATCAAGATTAATACCGTGAATTTTAGCAACCTTCATAAATTGGGNGTTAATAGGTGTTTAGTGAGTGTTTTAGTCATAAGACATAATATCATTTCAGCTCCAAACTCTATTTAATATGTGGTATGAGGATTGGATCAAGATTAATACCGTGAATTTTAGCAACCTTCATAAATTGGGTTTAATAATTTCATCCGAAGGAAATGCTGATTACAGTTTGGACTCCCTGGGCAATTTAACATGTCTGCAAAGATTAAACCTCGATTTACGTACTAATGTCATGCCAACAATGAAACCTCTCTGGTCTTGCAAACGTCTCAAGATTCTTTCATTAAAGGGTAAAATGAAAGATCCATCTACAAAGTATACCAGATTCAGTGACGAATTTAGGACTGGTTTGTAACTATTTCACGCAAGACCCCATGCCCACTTTGGAAAGATTGTCAAATCTGACCACCCTTACTCTGAGGAGCGCATACGAAGGGGAGAAAATGGTATGCAGCCATGATGGGTTTCCGGGGAGAAAATGGTATGCAGTCATGATGGGTTTCCATGTCTTCAGTTTTTAGTATTACAAAGCTTATGGGATCTCGAAGAATGGCAAGTTGAGGATGGTGCTCTCTTTTCTCTCAAAGGCCTAAATATAGAGCATTGTGAAAAGTTAAAGATGGTTTCGGAACGATTAAAATGTATTCCTCGCATACCTGCTATATATTCCAATTACTGCTACGAGGATGACTATACTATATAATAGATAGGTTCCTTGTAATTATCGTAATAATGTTGTTGGATCTTATGTAAAGTTTGTTTTTCAAGTGAAGTTAAGTATTCTACATTGAACCTTCCTTAAAGATTGCATTTTAAATGAGAATTACACAAGATCTATTTGCATTTTTATTTCTCCATTAATTCTTGGACTATCTTCTCTCTTCTTTTTTCAATTCTTTTCCGTTCATTTTGTTTACTTTCAACAAGCAAATGATAACTAGCTAGCATGGTTAGAGCTAGACTTTAATATAGTTGGTATATTTCACGATATTATAAGCCTAAATCTAACATTTTATATTTTATAATATTATATTATCTATGAATTTTGATTAGTTTATTTAAATGTTAAGGAGTTGATGTTGTTATGGACTGCAGAGGAATTCATAACATAAGCTGACGAAGGAGATGGGTTACTGGGTTAGTGATGGAGGATCTGGCTGAGGATTATTTAGATAAGCTAATTAATCGCAATATGATCAGGTAGAAAAATTGGGATTGAACGGAGAAGTCTTAGACTGTCGCATGCATGATCTTGTACATGATCTTGCCATTCAGAATGCCACAGAGAACACTAGGAATTTTTACACAAGTAAACAATATGCAAGTTGCATCAATTTGCTACCAGGACAACCACGACATGTCATTTACAATGGGATTGGTGAGTACTTGAAATCATTTGTGCATAGCTCGGATGATTTAAGGTTGCGTTCATTAGCAGTGGTTTATAAAAAGAAGGAATGTTGGACTTGTCAACTTGGAAGAAATGAAGTTGATGTACACAAGATTGAATCTCTTAAAGTTCTAGATTTGACGGCTGTAGAATTTGGCATAATCCCGGAAGAAATAGAGGATTCGGTAATCCTAAAGTTCTTAGGTTTAATCGGTGGTGGGGTGAATTGATTATAAGAAAGGTTTAGTAACTTCTCCAGGACTACCTAGAGAGATATGCAAGTTGAAAGAGTTGAGACATCTAATAGTTCCCTAACATAGAGGGAGTTTGATCAGTATCTAATAGTTCCCTAACATAGAGGGAGTTTGATCAGTATCGGTAGCCACCAAACAAAGCAACCTTCATGCACTGGGTTTATTGATTTCAGGAAATGCTGATAACAGTTTAGACGACACGGCTAATTTAACAAGTCTCCACACATTATACCTCTATTTAGAACCTAAAGTTGAGGATGGTGCTCTATCTTCTCGCAAAGGTCTAATAATAGATAATTGTAATAAGTTTGATATAGTTTCTGAACGAATAACATGTATTCCTCACATACCTGTTACATATCATATAGTAGAGTCATAACATTGGAGATGGTCTTAGTAATCACCGGACTTGCATAATTTAGTTGATTTATTTCATGACATAATAAACCTAAATCTAATTTATATATTTTATGCATGAAAGAAATGCAAAAAGGCAATTGTTATTTGTTTTTCACCTTTCTAATGTAAACCTCCATTTCTATATCAGATATTATGACAAACTAGAAAATATAATAATAAGAAAACCCAGCAAATTTACAGAATGACTAATGAAGTTGTTAAATGAACAATACTAATCATAACTGTGTTGTTATCTTTTAAAATTAAAACAGGGGCCCGATAGAGCAAAAACAGTTCTGCAGTCACCTGTGAGTCTGCAATAACTATACAAACTGGCCACAGATTGACTTGAGATATAGCCTACGACCCTAATAAAATACTTTCCTCTTTCAACAATAAATCACCAGGTGATCGTTGTATCAAACGACTGTGTTCTTGAGCTGCCGAGGTTCTATCGTCTGGAAACAAGAGAGTTGAATTTTAAGTTACAATAGAATACCATTGAAGCTCGTCTAACGATGAATAAATTATTCATGGAAATATACAATTTAGTCATTAAATTTCCTTGGCATCCAAAAATTTAACTGCATATTGCAAGGTCGCATACTGGTCAGACTATGACAATGATGATAGCAGGAAAATACTATCTATACAATTAACAAAAACAAATACGTTTCTATTTATAACTGCTCTGGGCCATTTCCACATTAATCAAAGTCATCTTAGATAATGAAAAATGTCATTTACTAACTCTATAATGGGTCCTGGTCCCTGACAATTCCAATTCCTGACAATTGAATTCATGATAATTCAGTACTCTTATGTAAGAATGTACAATTATTCACTCTGCCCTATGAAAAAGTATCATTCATCACGCAAAATTGACATAACATCTAGCAAGCGGAGTAGATTTGATTGACAGAACGCTATACGTATATAATTATAAGCGGAGTAACACTTATTGTATGTCTAATTGACACGTGTATAATTATACACAATGACGTCAGTCAATAATTATAGTTTAGTTTGTGCACAGCCCTAATATAAAATACATTTAATTTAATTTTTTTAAAAATATAAATAATATTTTACAAATATAATTATGAATTTATTTTACAATTATAATATATTATAATTTACTAACATAATTAAAAATTTATTATTTTTTTCAACAAAAAAAATATATAGAAATATAGTATGTAAATATTATCGAAATTATATAAATAGAATTATAATTACATTTAACTAACGCTGGTTGCAAATTTTTTTATATTATAATATATTTAAATTGTGTATTTAATAACTCCTTTTAAAAATATGAATATTGAAAAATAATATTTCAAAACATTTTAATATATATATATATATAAATATTTAAAATATTGTATTTTTATAACAAAATTAAATATTATTAAAATCTCTAGATAAAATTGACCGAGAATTCAATTTCAAATTTTACATGTTAAAAAATAATATTTTGGAACTAATTTGTATTTTAGTATTTTTTTAAAAATATGAGTAATAGATTTAAAATCAATATTTTAAAACCCTTTTAAAACTCATGCTTATAAATCAATATGAGTAATGTTTGTAAGGTCAGCTACAACTCATGAGATTACGTAAGTCATGCACAAACGCGTGAATCTCGACTGTCCGCGATTATTTTCTGATGAGCCTCCTCGGCAAATTTCCGCGGATAGTATACGCTCCGCGGTTATTTATCGAGGATAGGTAAAACTTTTTTTAATCCTGACCGTTAAAAGATTGATCCAACAGTTACGAAACAGATTGTTATATAACTGGTCCATGACACTATAATACTGTCAGTTCTAACTATATATAGAAATTGCAAATTTCCAGGATACATAGCGTTTATTGGATATTAAAATATTATATTTTTCACAAAGTGAACTATCTGTATTCCAATCAACCAGCCATTTATGTGTTCTGCTATGAACTACAGGTTAAGGAAAAGTGTTCTACAGGATAAGGAAAAGTGAAATATACTGACCTTGTATAGTCATCACCACCCGTCTTTGTGGGGAATATCACTCCACAAAGACGTTTACCGTCAATTACAGTCTCTATTGTACAGCGATCGATGGAGCTCGTAGCAACCTTTGCTTGAAACTTAATTTTTCCCAAAGGATTCTGCCTGCCTGCAATGGTTTCCTTAATATTTATATACAAAGGTAATAGGCTAACAAAACTAATTTAATCATGCATTTATTAATTCCTACTGATTATATATATATATATACCAGAATGGTCGATTTGCTGGTGCGTAGTGGTTGCTTGGGGACAAGTCTTTAGGGGTAGTAGAAAGTACACTTAGTTGCCAAATAATTATTAAATATTAACTTATTTACTTATTTGGTTTCTAATACTAACAGAGTCAATAATCATAATTGTTACTTGTCGAATGGAAAAAAACTCTTATCTATGAGTCTCTTCCACTATTATAGATCAGAAGTATTATTTTCATCCTCCTATATTTTTGAAGTTCTTCTCTCCCCTGATTCTGTTGGCCACCGATTGTTTCTTTGGTCATTAGAATCAAGGCTAATATGCTAATTAATGAAACTATTACATGTCATATAAAATTAGAACCAGACAATTAAACCCACCCACCCCCCAAAAAAAAAAAACCCTTCTTTTCCCCTTACCCTATCTTCCATTAAATAAATATTTTGGGTCAGGACTGATCAGNTAAAAAAATAATAAAAATAAAATTTCAACAAGGCAATAACTTGATTCTAGACTTTTAGTTACTATATTAGTTACAAACTACTAAACCTGTAAAAAGAGAATGAGATTTTATAAGACCTTCAACAATTTGAGCATAAATATCTGCAGAAGTTCATAATTCCTATAAAGCAGTCTTGAGTAGAAAGAACTTCACAACACCAAGTTCATGATGGGAGAAATAAGAGTCCTTACGTGGTTGGTAATCGGTCTCAGCTCTGTCATATGCTGGGATAACAGGATGTAGTTCTTGGCACTTTCGCTTTAGTTGTTTTCTTAAAGATAACTTCTCTATCCTGCGATCATCTCGCTCAGGCTCCAACAATATTCCTAGTATTGAACAATATATACTATTAGATACTAAATTTAACAAACTCATATAACCTTTAGATAAATGACTTGCAGTGAACAAGTAAAGTTTTGTAACCCTAAGTGGATGTCTAACCTGTCATCAAATAGTACATGTCATCCAGTGCTTCTAATTTCTTATTGCAGCCACCTATGAAGACAAGGACACCTCTATTCCGTGGGTCCAAACTATCACCAGCCATAGAAAATCTTGCTGAGGGCCCCTCGCCTGTAGCCGTCACTTTGGTCCAACATCCTGTTTCTGCAAAATGAGTGAGAAGTAGGTTAGCATGTACTTTAGAAGGATGTCACTGAATTTAAAAGCAGACTAATAAGTTTGGGAAGAGTACACAGCTGTAAGAGAAACTGAAGTCACAGATGCTACATATATTTGATTCTCAACTAACATACAGACCTGTAGGCTAAATTTCAAGCCTTCAATAAAATACCCTCCTAGATGTTAATTTCACCCACAAAATAAGGTGAGCATATATGCAGCGAAGAACCACTTCATTCTAAAATCATCCGGAAAAATAAAAAATAACAACTTGAAACACTTGTAGGGTGAATATTAATGGCATGCCTTCTGTTTAAAAAGACATATTAATAATCTAAGAGAAAAAAGTTTTAAATGCAAGACAAAAGGAGGAAAGGCATAAATGGCTATATATGGACAAAAATCCAAAAGCGCAGGTATATTTTGTTCCGTACCAATGTCAAGCATATGTATGTCATCAAATACATTCTGCTCATCCCAGAAACCTCCAAACACAAACAAGTTCCTTCCCAATACAACAGCTGTATGTCCAGCTCGAGGCGGCAGCAGCTGGCCTGAGGTGTTGAGTTTCTCCCAGACAAGAGAGTCTATATTAAGTGAAGAATAGAACTTATCATTATCATACTAGAGCATATACTAGAATGTATTTTTTTTTAAAGAAATTCAAAATTTGTTTACCATGATAACTGCCCGGTAAACACGATATATAGGTAGCACATACCTGTGTCAAGAATATGGACATCAGATTGATAAAAACCATCTAAATCCTGACCACCAACCACAATCAGTTTGTTCTTCCACACTGAGCAAGTATGGCTGTCGCGCTTGGATGGTGGGGCACCAGATGTTTCAGCACGCTTCCAAACAAATGTTTCTGAGATAATTCAAATATCAACATAATCTTGTCAGTCAATTGTCTGAAACAAAAACTATGAAAAAGGATTCAGTTATAGATTTTGCTAATATATCCAACATATGTGAAGGCTGCTATTATTGATCAGGTCTACTAAAAGTTGAATCTTAATAAACCAGAAGTATGGGAAGAGTGTAAAAACAATCTTAACACGACTTCATAAGTGAAGAAAACTGGTTACACGTGCCAAACACAAGAACAAAGTACTAGGTCAGCTTACACAGATAGAAGTTAAGAGATTGCACTTTAATGTAGGAGGAGATTGTGACTTAAGACGGTAGATTATATTGTGCTTCATGACGTTATACAATACTTAGTCATCACCAATGTGACAACAATAAACTGGTTCTTAAGAAATATAGGTGATTACTTTCGCCTGTGAAGCGTAAAGAGGCTTACCGGTATTCAGTATGTAAAGATCATTATAATATTCTTCATGGAAACTGTTTGAAGGCTTGCTACACCCACCATATATGAAAATCCGTTTACCAACAGAAACAGCAGTGTGGCTTTCCCTTGCAACTGGTCCCTCACCTCTTATACATGGGGAATTCCATCTGTTTGATGCTGTGATATTTTCCCGAAATAAGAGCAAAAATCAATTACTACACAACAATAAAGACATAAATATATAACTTGTCAACAACTGTTCAAATCTAACCTAAAGAACAGAAAATATATGACTATAAGCAGTGTCAACAAATGCAAATATGTAGCAGCAGAATAATAGGAAACTCACAGGTGTAAAATATATGCAAATCCTTCAGAGGATCTGTTCCATCTGTGCCCCCAAAAATAAACAGATTGTCTTCTACTGTTGTACAACTGTGACTATCCCTTGGCTTAGGTGGTTCACCAAATATCACAGGCTCACTCCACGTTCTGTTAGCTGATTAAAGTAATATAAAAATAAACTACATTAAATTTCAACACAACCTCAAAGGGCAAAAAGGAATAGTCTAAGACCATGACAATAAACCTCAAGGTCGCTTGTTTATTTAGAAACAGGAATCATATATATATAAATTAACAATTAAAAAATAATAATAATCTTACAGTAAATACTTTAACAGTACATGAATTTCGAAAATGCAAATAAATCTACGTGTAACTACAAGCATTTGCCATGATAATATTGTTTGCTTGAGTTTGAGGGAGAAGCAGTATTTGTAGATTTGATCAATTAATGCAACTTTGAAATGCCTATATGCATTCCATAATTTAGTACACATCCCACAACTAGTGCAAAAATTTCTTTTGACACGTAACTTAATACAGCTAAACAAAATCAGTCCCATTTAAGGAATCAACAACACGTAAATTCTGAAAATAAATAAAAATCTACATGTATATACAAGTGCTTGTCATGATTATATAGTTTGCTCAAGTTCAAGTTGGATTGTTATTAGTAAAATTACACAATTACTGCAACATTAAGATGCTAATTAATGTTCCATCATTTAGTACTAATTCACATTTACAATTAGCATTGCTCTTCAGCAACCAGACTGGCTTAAAATTAAAACAAAAATCAAAAGATTTTTTATTACAATAATTTTTTGCCCTAACCCACACAAATCATATACATTGAACCCTATTAAATTCAAATAACAAAATTTAATCCAAAAATCCCACTCTCTAACTAAATACCTGATTTAGCCCTAAACACAACAATTCAAACCAACAAAATCTAAACAATTCAAAACAAAAACCTTCCAAGACTATACATACAATTACATATATCTCGAGAATATAAAAACCAAAAAAGAAAATCAAGAAATTGCTTACAAATACTGACCAGTATCAAAGATGTGAATTTGATTAGTCCTGCAATTATCTTTGCCATAACCTCCAAACACATACAAAAATCTCCCACCTCTAATGGAGTTACAAGTATGACCCCACCTATTTCCTGGCCCAGAACATGTGGGATCCACCAATCCACCATTTTCACTCTGTGTTTCAAGCTTTTCCCACCTCATTTTTCACAAAAAGATTCAAACTTTCTGTAAATAAAACAATTTTACAGACAGAAAAGAGATGTATGAAATTTTTAAAAATAAATAGATAAATAAGAAAAAGGGGTATCTAAGATTTGGGTTTTAGGTTATATATATATATAGGTAGAGTGTATGTNTTTTAAAAATAAATAAATAAATAAGAAAAAGGGGTATCTAAGATTTGGGTTTTAGGTTATATATATATATAGGTAGAGTGTATGTATATATTATATTATATATATATATATATATCTAGGATGAGAGTTCATGCAAGTGAATGAAACACAAGTGTTGCTAGTTTGCTACTCCTTTAGAACATCTAATGAAACACAAGTGTTGATTTGGATTTTTGTTTTGGGGCCCACTTATAGGTGGGGTCAACATGAAGCTATTTTTGTACTGTCGCACTTTTTTGTTTATTTCAGTATGTTTTTGGTTATGCATAGTTAGATACATTTTAATATTCAGAATTACATTTAACATTTGTAAAGATGTTTTATCTTAATAATCCTTCCTTATAAGATTACTTGTCATTTAATTTTATAAATTATATTTTTAATGTTTTTTCGAAATAAACAATATTAATTATTTGTTTTAAAAGGACAATTTATAAAATTATATTTTCTACAAATATTAAAATAAATACAAAAATTAGAGATGGAAGTAACAAGTAATTTGGAAAGAAAATCGTAAGTAAAATAATTTAAAAATATAAAATGTTTTTTCATAGGTTACACATGACAGTTAGTCTCTCCGTCCCATCCATCTCTTTTACATTTCGAACAGAGTGTTCGGCACGCATTTTAAGGTGCATATAAAGTATAGTTTCATAACTTATTTTTAAATTTTTTTTTAATAAAAATTCAACACTCAATTTTTATTCAAAAACAGAAAATTATAAAAATAAGTTATGAAATTATATTTTATATGCACCTTAAAATGTGTGCCGGACACATTCTCCGAAATGTAAATAAATGGGTGGGACGGAGGGAGTACATATAAATTGATTATACTTTTATTAATTTCTAAATTGAGAGTTTAATATGTAATTTAAGTGATTAACAATAAAATGTAATTCTGTAATATTTATTTATAATCTAATTCCAATTTCTTTTTATTACTCCAATACTCGCACCAAACACAACAAAAGTGCATTTCAACTAACTAATGTGTTGTAGTTTCATTCTTCTAAAACATTTAAATCATTATTATAGTGATTTCAAAATTCATGAAAACGTGAAATTTTTGTAATCTAAATGAAAAAAAATGTTATAACAGTCCTGTATCCCATAGATAAAATTTATATTTTTATCACAAAATAGTTTTTTACATTTATTTTTTAAATTATGTGTGCCAAATAGTCGCTCGATAATTTAAGTAATAAATGACTTTTTATCAGCTAGGTCTACCTATAGGCCTATAGATCATATATACAGTATGTTGATACAAGAGTAAAATATTTCAGCAAATATTTCAAAATGTCGCAAGTAGACTGCAGATAATGGCTAATCTTAAAAACTGGTTATTAATGGACATATAGTTGCATGAACCCTTTCCAAATCATTGCAGATGCCAACTCATCTGCCACCTACATCAATTGATTATCTAAAGTTCTTCAACATTTGATTAGTACCAAAGCTAAGTTTAAAGACATGAGTCCCCCCATTGATGAAACGAGAGAAGCAACACTACAGGCCTAAATTTGTCGAAACTAAAACTTCATGAAACTCAGTAAAAACGACCTCTCCTATAACGTGCCCACGCCAAGGCAGCAACTGCAGCACCACCCAAATGAGCTGATCCAGAGACTTGTGAATCACCCTGGAAAAAGAAAATGCTTCTATCACACATATGACATATCTTGTCAATAATAATCACCAATTGACATGTAGTCACGTAGATACATGGTGTGAATTTAAATGCAATATATTTCTGAATATTTTCTAGTTCGACGACACATATCCACGAGTCCGGGTAACATAAAATATTTGGCCAGTATTTTTGAAGGAGAACAATAGAAGCCCAATATGTTAAAAAGCACACACATGTACAATTTAATCAACACAGGAATTGTGTAAGCACTGTTTTGTAAGTACTGTAAAATGTTTGGCTAATAATGACAATAGATTTGAAGGAGAGCATACCCCTATGATCCTCAACATATCTTTTCCAATTAGAAATATCCCCTGAATCGTCAACAAATACCATNTTTTGATTAGTACCAAAGCTAAGTTTAAAGACACGAGTCCCCATTGATGAAACGAGAGAAGCAACACTACACGCCTAAATTTGTCGAAACTAAAACTTCATGAAACTCAGTAAAAGCGACCTCTCCTATAACGTGCCCACGCCAAGGCAGCAACTGCAGCACCACCCAAATGAGCTGATCCAGAGACTTGTGAATCACCCTGGAAAAAGAAAATGCTTCTATCACACATATGACATATCTTGTCAATAATAATCACCAATTGACATGTAGTCACGTAGATACATGGTGTGAATTTAAATGCAATATATTTCTGAATATTTTCTAGTTCGACGACACATATCCACGAGTCCGGGTAACATAAAATATTTGGCCAGTATTTTTGAAGGAGAACAATAGAAGCCCAATATGTTAAAAAGCACACACATGTACAATTTAATCAACACAGGAATTGTGTAAGCACTGTTTTGTAAGTACTGTAAAATGTTTGGCTAATAATGACAATAGATTTGAAGGAGAGCATACCCCTATGATCCTCAACATATCTTTTCCAATTAGAAATATCCCCTGAATCGTCAACAAATACCATATTAGATTATTTCACAAGTAATAATAGCCTTAAAGACCTCTGGAATTCTCCACAGATGGAAAAACAAAAGCAAGCTTACTATTAAGATTGCAGGAAGTGGTATGAACAATTCAAAATATATAGTCTTTTTTGGATTTAAGAATATATCAAGCAGTATGATAGCATTCACAGCTCCACTTGCCCCCTACATGATGCAATCAAAATCACATGTCAAAAANAAAATTCTCCACAGATGGAAAAACAAAAGCAAGCTTACTACTAAGATTGCAGGAAGTGGTATGAACAATTCAAAATATATAGTCTTTTTTGGATTTAAGAATATATCAAGCAGTATGATAGCATTCACAGCTCCACTTGCCCCCTACATGATGCAATCAAAATCACAAGTCAAAAACGTTCAAGCAATACCTCAAGTAAGAGACAGGGGATAAAAAGAAACAACATTCCTCCATTTATTGTCAATCTATGATCGAAGTAAATGAAATAGGAATATTTACTTACCAATCCCGGAACACTTGAAGGACTCCTGCCCGACACCTGATTGTTCTGTAATAATGGAGAAGACATTGGATATCAATACAGAAATATTTAGCAGAACTTAGAGATAGATGGTGGCTGACTCGCCAAACTTCTTGTAATTTGCAGGTAAACCTTTCCCTTTATATTATAAAGCAACCTTAAATTGACTAATTTAGGAAAACTCATATGCACTTGATTACATCATTGCATGTACATGAAATCATCATTCCAAACCCTACCAGATATATAAAGTTATNGTCCAAGCAATACCTCAAGTAAGAGACAGAGGATAAAAAGAAACAACATTCCTCCATTTATTGTCAATCTATGATCTAAGTAAATGAAATAGGAATATTTACTTACCAATCCCGGAACACTTGAAGGACTCCTGCCCGACACCTGATTGTTCTGTAATAATGGAGAAGACATTGGATATCAATACAGAAATATTTAGCAGAACTTAGAGATAGATGGTGGCTGACTCGCCAAACTTCTTGTAATTTGCAGGTAAACCTTTCCCTTTATATTATAAAGCAACCTTAAATTGACTAATTTAGGAAAACTCATATGCACTTGATTACATCATTGCATGTACATGAAATCATCATTCCAAACCCTACCAGATATATAAAGTTATGAACTACACATTTATTGTAAGTACAGTATATAAAAGACCAATAATTACTACTATTTAACACCGTATCATCATTACAAACACGACCTTGATCTCATAAATTAAGAAAATGCTGCTCTTCATACTTAAATGATTAATGATGACTTTTCATTGTTTAATTACTGCTTAAATATTTGTAATNGGGATATCAATACAGAAATATTTAGCAGAACTTAGAGATAGATGGTGGCTGACTCGCCAAATTTCTTGTAATTTGCAGGTAAACCTTTCCCTTTATATTATAAAGCAACCTTAAATTGATTAATTTAGGAAACCTCATATGCACTTGATTACATCATTGCATGTACATGAAATCATCATTCCAAACCCTACCAGATATATAAAGTTATGAACTACACATTTATTATAAGTACAGTATATAGAAAGACTAATAATTACTACTATTTAACACCGAATCATCATTACAAACACTACCTTGATCTCATAAATTAAGAAAATGCTGCTCTTCATACTTAAATGATTAATGATGACTTTTCATTGTTTAATTACTGCTTAAATATTTGTAATCAGTAAAAAAGTCAACCAAAACTAATTAAAGGAGACATCTTTCCTGTTACCTTAGTGTGATACAGTTGTGTACAAAATTAACGCTCCCATTTTTATGGTTATGCAAGTTAACAAATAAATGGAGATACAGTACCTTCGATGGGGTTAAAAAGGCATGGTAAACCAAGTAGAAAACTGAGCCAGCAAAAGCCCCGGCTAGATACAACTTCAGAAGAAATTCTGGTCCAAAGGTACGTCCAATCTAGCCAGTAAAAATTTGTATTCACATTAGACCAATCAAGGTAACATTATTACCAGTTCGATATTCACTAAGCATAAATCTTTATACTGACCTTACTTTTAATTTAAGGTGATAATATCAGTCTAGAGTTATTGCCCATCCTTGTTAGACTGACACTTGTCATGTTCTAAATGCTTACATCTACTGATTCTGTGTGTTTTACGAATAAAATTACATCACATTGTTGACCTATATTTGTTTTTTCTTTAATGCAATAAAGATTCACTTAATTTTTAAAGGCCATAAACAGCAAAAAGAGAAAAGGATCACAACTGTATTCTAACTGACGAAACATGTCTTTCCAGACTGAGGTGTTGTTTTATTGGAAAAGATGTTCTCAACTAATGAAAGGAACGGCCTGATATCCCCAGTGTTTACAATTTGGGACAGCCCTTTTACTTGGGCCCTGTGGATCAGTAAGGTCGACCAGCTTCCTTGATCAGTAAATCATTACTGTAGTTTGGCTAGCTTTCTTGATCAGTAAGTGGTTATTGTAGTTTGGCTATTTTATTATTATCCTATTGTAGCAAATTGTAACAAGTAAAAAATTGCACTTCAAAATTTAACCACAGTAGATAATAGAGCCTCCAAACGGAATATAATTTTGGCACGTGAGCTTACACTATTTCCAAAGAAGTACAAACCAATCATGTTTGAGATTATATGTCCAGCATCAATATGACTGAATGCAGAAGTTATCATCGTGTGTAGACGTCCACTTCTAAAATTGTCCAAAGAAATCTGCTTTAGCCAACATCCAAGGTGTACAAAAGATGGAAGAGGTTTAGATCTAGATAAAATCTTTTACAAATAGAATATAGAAAAAATAAACAGCAATATATCTAAAACTCACCATGAAGTTATTCACCATGAAGCGATGATCAGCTGACCTCCACAGGAGAAATACAGCTACATTAGCTGCAATCAAGCCCAGAACCACATGATCAGAATCAAGTCCTTGAATCCATCTCCTGAGAATGCAAACAAGGGTTGTCTGGTATTAGACATTATAAGCATTTATGAGAGTATAACTTAAAATTATGTAGGTGAACATCTATGCGTGCCTTATACTAGAACCGACTACACCTTGCCTTTTTGAATAGTTAGAATGCAGCAATGCTACCGGCCACAATATCATACAGAGATTTCAATTTTTCAAAGTACAGTTACCACAGACATATGGATCTGTGCGTCAAGTAGAAGCTCTTTTGTGTAACAGATTCGCTAAGGACAACAAGGAATTGATGTATAGATTATTAAAAATTCATGATTTGAAACAAAGTGCTTAAAAATCTCACTAACTATTTAACTAACGTTATTACAAATTTTTAAAGTCAATGAGCAATTTCTCAATTTAATTTAGGATTTTACTTTGACGAAATCTGTTTTCACCACAATCTATGTAAGCATACATCTCCATCGTATTCTATTTTTCTTTGGATCTATCTAAACATGACTAACAATTGCTGAGAAGAGAATTTCATAGACATTTAGTCGGTGTATAATGTTGATTTAATGGATAATAATTACTGGGAGTCTGGGAGGCAAAATAAATTATACAGCATGCAGTAAATATTCATCAGAGAGTTACCAGAGCAAAGAACCAAGTTTTTCAATTATGATATTCCTAAGATTTAAAAATATGAAATTTTTAGTCACCATTTGTTTACTGCTTAGTTGATATTTCAAACTGAATACAGCTAGGCATTATGTAATATTGGATCAAGAAAAAGGAGTAAGACTCGAGGTTCATTAATAAATCAGGAGGGGGGGGCTCAATCTATTTCATAACCATATACACAGCTGTATTACCACAAGCTTCAAGTCACAAGTTCAACCAAAAACACTTTTAAACCAGTTAGAGCATGTCCAATACTAGTGCTAAAATACGTATAGCTATTGCTATATTATGAAATCAATAAGTAATTTTCAATGCTAAAATAGAACTTGTAGTCCAATGCATAGTTTTAAAATGGCACTAAATACATGAAAATTGATTAACTTTTCAATCACCTTACTTTTAAATGCACAACTACATTTGTCCCATTACTTTAATTATTCATTTCCATCCATTTTCCTACTTGCAAGCCTATGCAGCAATATAGCAACATCTATACTCGGTTCAATATTTAAAACCAATTATAGCATTTTTCTTATTTTAGAATCAAGTACGGCATGGCATTGGAGGGGCGTATTTTATAATTGATGCTATATTACAGATATAGGATCTCTTATAGCATTGCATTGACATGCTCTTATCTGAACCAAAAACGAGTCGTACCACATGCTGGGAATGACAATATGGTACTTTCAGTACAAAAAACATTTTCCCTTTCAAATAACATAACATACAAAGTACAATGAAACATTCATTCACATTGCAATATCTTCAACAAAAACAAGTCATAATCTTGGCTTAGTACAGCGTATAAAAACAATCAAACAAACACACTTGATCGGATAAAAAAAGAAAAATACAAACATAATCATATCATCAAACAAATTATTAGTGACAAAAATATGAAATCTAAGAAGGTAGCCTCACTCACACACACACAAAAACACACACAGAGTACCTGCCATGGGTATAGGACTTGTATGATGATACATTAAAGCTAGATTTTTTCTGCAAAAAGTAACTTCTTGAAAACACCCCCTTGAAATCAACAACCCCTTTACATGGACCCTTCAAAAAGGCACTTGATTTTTGCAAAAACTGACCAAACCCACCCGAATTTGCAAGAAACCCATAAAAATTATAGGGTTTAAACCCAGAATTTGAAAGGGCAGTGGTAGAGTAATGAGACATTAAATTGCCATGAACATTTTGGGGGTGAAATGGGTTTGTTTTTGATACATATGTAGTGATATTACTGGTGGGTTGCTACTTTGTAAGCGATCTCAGAGACAATAATCTCTGCATTTCTATTCAAATCTTTTAAGAAAACAAAATAGTGTTGCTGTTTCTGGGGTATAATGGTGGTTTATATATGGAATGAAAACGTGAAATGTATTTATATCGATGCGGGTGTATCATGTATGCCCGGTTTTCTAAAACTCTCTTCATTTTGGAAATAATTTCATAAATTTCTAATTAATCTTTATAAANGGGGGTAGAATGGTGGTTTATACCGTCTGCGTTTGGTTTCCATTTAAGTTGCTTATTTCATTTATTTTTTTTTACATATTTTTATGTTTTTTTTAAAAATAAATATTTGTTTTAAAATTTTAAAATTAATTATTATTTTCAAAATAAAAAATAAATTACTTATTTTCAGAAAAAGTACATACATACCTATTTTTTTCCGGGACTTATTTTCGGAAAATAAGTTTGGCCAATCAGGGTCATATGGAATGAAAACGTGAAATGTATTTATATCGATGCGGGTGTATCATGTATGCCCCGTTTTCTAAAACTCTCTTCATTTTCGAAATAATTTCATAAATTTCTGATTAATTTTTATAAAATATTTTATTAATATAATTTAAAAAAATTAATTTATTTTTATGATTTATTTTTATGAATTATTTTTAAATAATATATTTTATAATGAATTAAATTATATATGTTAAATTTTATTATAATAATATAATAAATCTGATTAATACTTGATTTATCCTGAATCAGAATTCTAATTAACGAGTTTCGTTTCCAATTTGTACAACCATGTATATCCCGAAAAATAATAACTTTTTCAAAATAAAATCAGCAAAAATAATGAACTTTACATATATTATTTATTTTTCATGATCGGGATATGTATTTGTAAATGAAATGTACTAGGAAATGCATATTTTTATGAAATAAGATATCCCATTTTTGAATATATGTACTCAAATTATTATAAATAATCAATACTTTTCAAAATAAATAAATATTCTAATGACAAAACCCTTGAAAATGGTGGGTTTTTTTACCAAAGTGTAATCAAGATTCAGGATACATGGGGATAAAAGAGGGGTCTATAATTANCTGTTTCTGGGGTATAATGGTGGTTTATATATGGAATGAAAACGTGAAATGTATTTATATCGATGCGGGTGTATCATGTATGCCCGGTTTTCTAAAACTCTCTTCATTTTGGAAATAATTTCATAAATTTCTAATTAATCTTTATAAAATATTTTGTTAATATAATTTAAAAAAATTAATTTATTTTTATGAATTATTTTTAAATAATATATTTTATAATGAATTAAATTATATATATTAAATTTTATTATAATAATATAATAAATCTGATTAATACTCTATTTATCCTGAATCAGAATTCTAATTAACGAGTTTCGTTTCCAATTTGTACAACCATGTATATCCCGAAAAATAATAACTTTTTCAAAATAAAATCAGCAAAAATAATGAACTTTACATATATTATTTATTTTTCATGATCGGAATATGTATTTGTAAATGAAATGTACTAGGAAATGCATATTTTTATGAAATAAGATATCCCATTTTTGAATATATGTACTCAAATTATTATAAATAATCAATACTTTTCAAAATAAATAAATATTCTAATGACAAAACCCTTGAAAATGGTGGGTTTTTTTACCAAAGTGTAATCAAGATTCAGGATACATGGGGATAAAAGAGGGGTCTATAATTATTATTTTTTTGAAAGAGAGGGGTCTATAATTTATATGCATGTTGTTGTGCCATTGCAGGGTTTTGACTCAAGTGCCCGAGACTCCGAGAGCATTCCCAAATGTGAGGATAATCTGCATCTGTACGTATCTAATATTTTACACTACAGTAATTGTCAAATAAGAACATTTATGCCAACAATATTGAGATTCTACAAGGTACTCATTTACAAGTTACATCAGCACAAAACCAAATGCTATGATAACCTGAATTCCATCTCATTTTGTAAATTTAAAATTGAATTTTCTACAATTGTTATACTCAGAACTAGTACTTATGCACACCATATGGTATGTGCAGAGAANCTCTAATGACAAAACCCTTGAAAATGGTGGGTTTTTTTACCAAAGTGTAATCAAGATTCAGGATACATGGGGATAAAAGAGGGGGCTATAATTATTATTTTTTTTGAAAGAGAGGGGTCTATAATTTATATGCATGTTGTTGTGCCATTGCAGGGTTTTGACTTAAGTGCCCGAGACTCCGAGAGCATTCCCAAATGTGAGGATAACCTGCATCTGTACGTATCTAATATTTTACACTACAGTAATTGTCAAATAAGAACATTTATGCCAACAATATTGAGATTCTACAAGGTACTCATTTACAAGTTACATCAGCACAAAACCAAATGCTATGATAACCTGAATTCCATCTCATTTTGTAAATTTAAAATTGAATTTTCTACAATTGTTATACTCAGGAGTCAGAACTAGTACTTAAGCACACCATATGGTATGTGCAGAGAAGATATAAACTTGACTCAAATACAAGTTTTACCCAAGAACTCTACAAGATAGTAGTTTTGAGGACCATTCAGAAAGCAAAAAAAAAAGTTTTCCCCCTTGTATAAGACTTGAACATGTCAGTCTTCGTGTCACCACCACTATCTACAACTAAATTTCTGTTTTCGACCCTTGCAGTTGTCTCTTGACTAGCGAAGTGTAGATACCATTCTTGTCAAGGAGCTCATCATGTGTTCCCCTCTCAACTATCTGACCGTCAGAAATAACTGCCACAGTGTCGGCAGTTTTGACTGTTGAAAGCCTNTAAGTGCCCGAGACTCCGAGAGCATTCCCAAATGTGAGGATAACCTGCATCTGTACGTATCTAATATTTTACACTACAGTAATTGTCAAATAAGAACATTTATGCCAACAATATTGAGATTCTACAAGGTACTCATTTACAAGTTACATCAGCACAAAACCAAATGCTATGATAACCTGAATTCCATCTCATTTTGTAAATTTAAAATTGAATTTTCTACAATTGTTATACTCAGAACTAGTACTTATGCACACCATATGGTATGTGCAGAGAAGATATGAACTCGACTCAAATACATGTTTTACCCAAGAACTATACAAGATAGTAGTTTTGAGGACCATTCAGAAAGCAAGAAAAAGTTTTTCCCCCCTTCTATAAGACTTGAATATGTCAGTCACTCAGTCTTCGTGTCACCACCACTGTCTACAACTAAATTTCTGTTTTTGACCCTTGCAGTTGTCTCTTGACTAGCGAAGTGTAGATACCATTCTTGTCAAGGAGCTCATCATGTGTTCCCCTCTCAACTATCTGACCATCAGAAATAACTGCCACAGTGTCGGCAGTTTTGACTGTTGAAAGCCTATGCGCGATGACTAGAACAGTCCTTCCATTCATTAGAGAGTCCATGGCATCCTACAATAAAAAATCAGACGAAGATAACTTAAAATTTTGTGGGGGTGGAAGGACAAGTCATGTGTTTAAGATAAAGCAGCGAATAGAACNGTGGGGGGTGGAGGGACAAGTAGTGTGTTTAAGATAAAGCAGCGAATAGAACATTTGGATGGATCAAGTGTGTACCTGAACTAGGTATTCACTTTCAGCATCAAGAGCACTGGTGGCCTCATCTAACAGAAGAATTCTGGGGTTCATCAATAGAGCTCGCGCTATTGCTACTCTTTGTTTCTGACCTCCTGAAAGCCTTACCCCACGTTCTCCAACAAAAGTCTGGTATCCTTCAGGGAATTTGGATACGAATTCATGGGCATTTNAAGTTTTCCCCCTTGTATAAGACTTGAACATGTCAGTCTTCGTGTCACCGCCACTATCTACAACTAAATTTCTGTTTTCGACCCTTGCAGTTGTCTCTTGACTAGCGAAGTGTAGATACCATTCTTGTCAAGGAGCTCATCATGTGTTCCCCTCTCAACTATCTGACCGTCAGAAATAACTGCCACAGTGTCGGCAGTTTTGACTGTTGAAAGCCTATGCGCGATGACTAGAACAGTCCTTCCATTCATTAGAGAGTCCATGGCATCCTACAATAAAAAATCAGACGAAGATAACTTAAAATTTTGTGGGGGTGGA
>QRFB01000722.1:0-23070 GCA_008931105.1 Oenanthe javanica
ATGATATGTGTGATGTGAGAAGTAATGAGATTACTTTAAAAAATTAGAGTGATTTAGGATGTTATATATCTTTTACAGGTACTCATAGTTTATATGTCACTGCAAACTTTGATGTTATTGCAAGCTTTGAAAAAGGTACAAACTCTGATGAGGAGGATGCATTCTCTGATGAGCCTATCTTTGATGATGAAGAAATTATAGATCTATCTATTCCATACACACAAAGATACAACTCCAAGAGATGGCCACATGATTCTTTTGATGCTCTTGATAGATTAAAGATGAACTATCCTGACTATGTTGTTGTTGAAAAATTAAAGAGTGAAATTGAATCTGCTCTTGATAATGAAGGTATAAGGAGGGAGAGTAGCAAAGATGATCCATCTACAACTGTTATTTTAAACTCTCACAGACAATCCATCTGGGATATGTCTTGGAAATTTCCTAAAGAAGAAATCTCATTGCCTCATGTTCATGAATTGATTAACAAAGTTGACAAGGAATTAAACTCTGAAGAGATGAAGACTATGTTGAAAGCTACTACTATGTTATCCAAGGGACTTAACAATGAATTTTGTGATTTAAAAGAATCTGTCAACAATACCACTGCATCTATTCAAACTTCTGTCACTACTTCTCAACATGCTTTGGAATTGAAGTTGAAAAATGTTTTTGCTAAACAGGATGCCTTAGAAATCAAAGTCGATAATCTCTCTACTGCTGTCACTTCTATGCAGAACATGCTACATACAATTGTTGAGATCCTAACTATAAGAAAAGGGAATGATGTCAGAAAGGAGGGAGAAGATGTCTACAGACAAATGCAAGGAGGAGGTTGTATAAAAAGCTGACAACCTGATGATGATGACCAAGGGAGTCATAAGGATGGGAAACAAACTCTGATCTCTGAACAAACTCTGACAACCTCACAAACTCTGATCCCATCAAAATCTGGTGTAAACTCTGACAAGAAGCAAACTCTAATGGATGCTGACATGGAGCTAGCTAAAAGGCTTGAAGAAAAAGAGAAGCCTGGGAAAATAGAAGAGCATAACCTGAAAGATGCAGAACTGGCAAGAAAGTTGCTGGAATAAGAAAATCCAAGAATGGATCCAGTCACTGTAGAGGAAGAGTTAAAGAAATCTGGTACTGACAATACTCAAGTCCAGAAGAAAAGAAAATATGTGAAAAGGAATCCAGTACAAAGAAAAACTCATGCTCAATAAAAAAAATGTTCATAAGCCTGCTCAAGTCAAAACTATTAAAGCTCCCAAAACTGGAATTATTCAAGAAAAACCTACTCCATAAATTATAAAGAAAGCTCCAGCAAAATCAAGAACTCCTCTCACTATGTCAGGAACAACATTTCTCCTAGGTGGATCAAGTTTTGAAGATAAAGAGGAAGATCAACAATCTCTGATCAGAAAGATAAAGCCTGATCTTCTGTGGACCAAAACTCAAACTCTGACTCTCAATACCAGACTTGGTAAAAATAAGGGTGGTACTGGTAATTCTCAAGTCAAAGTCTACAGTGGTGAAGCCAATATTTTCAAAGATCCCTTCTCATTGAAAGACAAGCCTGAGGAAGACTTAACTCAAGAAGATTTGGACAAACTAATACCTGTGAACATAGTGAAGGATATTTTTGATGGTGCACAATCAAAGGAGAAGCTGTTATATTTCTTGGAAAATGGAAGTGTTTTGAAAATTGCTAAAGAAGATCTGATCCACAAGGCATCTAAAGACTTGAACATGTTCTTTATCTACTCAATGATGAAAATGAAGCCACTTTTAGATGGGTGAAGATTTTAGAAGGTGTAATAAATGAGAAGAAGAAGAGTGAGAGGTTACTCATGATAAACTCTGAAGAATTCAAACCTGGTTACTTGCTTGAAGATGAAACAGAAAAAAAATGGCAAAAGGAGATGCAAAGGTCAAGATAGTGTTAGGAATTCCTACACTAATTTTAAACCCTGATGGAAAGAAGGCCTGTTGCATTCCCTTAGATGAAAGAATGGAGAAATCATCGATCTATAATCTGAGAGCTGCTATATTCCAAATTGATGATTCTTCTGAGCATATGAAAGAATTGAAAGAGAAGCTTAGTTTATTACTGAAGAAAGCTGAGGAAAAGCTACTAGATCAATTTCTGAAAGAAGATTTCTCAAATAGAAGAATCTAAGTCAAAAAGGAAGATTAAAACTCTAATGCATTTGTCTCTAAATTTCTGAAATCATAAGTGAAATTTATGTTTTACTTAATAAAGCATAAATTGGGGGAGATTGTTAGAAAATAAACACGGTTGTTGAATGCTCAAGAACAGATTTATGATTGCTGACGTCATCAAAGAATAAGAAGCTGTCGGTCAGAGTTTACTCTATCAGAGAATACTCAATCAGAGTTTACTCTAACAGAGAATGCTCTATAAGAGAATAAACAACCGACAGAGTTTATTATCAGAGTTTGTGAAGTAAACAGACAAATCAGAATATGATTTTGATAGCGAAGAAGGAATTCAAGTACAAGTCAAATTACCTTATTGAATCTATTCTTTTCATTATCTGTTTTATAGTTGGATTTGTAACTGTGTCTATATAAACACAAAAATAGGTTAACATTTAAAAGTAACAATTCAAGATATATCTTTCATAACCTTGTAACTCTTAAGAACAGTAAATTTCTTGAGAGAGTTTTGTATTCAAGTTCATCATATTAATACAAAATAGTATTTCTTTTTATATACTTGTATTCCTGATCGATTATTTGGTATCTATTATATTTAACCCCCCCCTCTATAATAGTTATTTACCTGGGCAAACAAACTTAAATTTAATTAAATTAAGATCAATAATATTTGGTTTAAATAATATTATAAGTATAATAACTATGACAACTCGAATCAAATTTTGAGACCTTTTTAAAATACTTTAGTCTCACATTGAGCATGTGAAAAACTTGTTCAGTATATAAGGTCAAAAGTTTTTTATTTTAAAAATATAAATAATAAAGAAAATTTATTTAATGATAAGTGTTATTCAATTAATGATATAAACTAAATTATAAAATGATAATTGATATTAATAATAATAATAACAAATTAGAAAATATATTTATTTATTTAACAAATAAAATTATATATTATTTGATATATTTATTTTAAATTAATATTAGAATTAATAAAAATTTATCAAATCAATATACAAATATTATGTAAATTTGACGATTGTTTATTAAAATATATGTTTTTTTTAAAGCCTATTAAAATATATGTTAACTAATATGTTAAATATGTACACAAGTGGTATTATCTATATACTATTCTTTAATCATGGTTAAAATTAATAAAAGTTTGTTGGGTTATTATATGAAAAAAATAGTTGATTGGTTATTTTGCAAAAAAAAAAATGACAAGTTAATTGCCTTTTTCAATTAATAACTCATCATAATTTGATGATAAAATAGTCAAAATATCTTAATAAAATATTTTTTAATGTCCACGACGAGTGTATTATATTTTGGATAATGCATTTTAAAAAGAGTTTTTTCTAATATGTCCCATTTTAAAAACTGATTTATAATATATCTAATTTATAATTGTATTTACAAATATATCATAAATTCAAAATGTTACCAATTTTAAAGTAATCATGCTTAATTTCACTAATTTATTATTTTTGAATGACATATATAGACTTTCTACCCAACAAATGAATAAAGGAAATTAATTTTTAATATATTATAAATTAGACAAATTATTTTCATTACCATGTAAACAAATATACTTGGCGTGCATGTATATTTTTTATATTTCTGTCATATAGATACATATGAGTATAAATCATTATTTACATTCTTAAAAAGTCTATGTAGTTTTCATATTGTTCCAGGAACTCATCGTTGTTAGGCCCAAACTATCGTGGGAGGGGGGGGGGTTGAATACGGTATGGGTAGTTTTTCAATTTGGTTCGTGTTTATAGATCTGTTCTTGGTGCGAAATAAATATAGCAGTTATGATTCTAAAAAACAAAAACAATCTTCGGGAATATACTTTGTATTAAAGAAACTCAAGGTGCTACACTCTTACACAGATATATGAGGTACAATGAATCTCACAACAAGAAATAAATACGAGCTTTAATGGCAGTGTGTATTCTCACTGTCTCTCTCTAAGCTGTATCTATTTGTGTGTGTTGTGTTCTAATTACATTCAAAATGAAAAATACATTTTGTTTATATATAGACTTTACAATAAAGTGAAATACAATTCTATGTGTCGAGTAATTATTCCCTATATGTTGACTTGAGTTGACCCTTGGATAATTCTCTATGTGTCGAAGTGTATTGCCTTGTATATTGTACTTAGAAAATTATCCCGTCTTGAGAGAAGTTGAAGTGTCGAATCCTAGCTCCCTGTATGTTTGCCTTAAATATTTTGAACCCCTTTAATCCATGTGTCGAATCCACTTCACCTTGTATAGGTATGTGTCGACTAAATAACTCACTCTATATTGCCTGAGCATAATTTCATTCAAGTATATAGAGTATGTGTCGAATTGTCTCACTATGTGAAGTGCATGTGTCGAATAATAAGTCATGTGATATAACTTAGAATATTCTCCACTCTTTAAGAACTTCATGTGTCAAGTTTCATGGCCATGCAAGTTGACTTTGACCACATGTGTCAAATTCTACTCCATCTATTTGCCTTAGAATAATTTCCATCACATAAGTAATACATGCATCGAATTTCTTCCCTTGTACAATGACTTAGAATATTTTGACATCCTTAAAAGCCATGTGTCGAATTCTTCTACTATGTACTACTTGACTTGGATTCTTTTGGCTTGCATACTTGGATTCTATCAATTCTTCTTGTATAATGAATATGTTAATCAAGTTGTTTGTGCCGACACTTAGTGCACTGGTCTAGTTCAGAAGTGACTAACACTGCATTGATCTTCATATTCTCCATTAAAACAATTGACATAATTGTTGTATTCCTTTATTGATTTTGGTTTTCACTAAAATCTTTTGGCACTGACTGCTTGAGCTTTAATACTTTTTGAAACACTGAATTACTTATTCTTCACAGAGGCTTGATCATAGTAATGAACTTCTTTCAGTGATCTTCAATATTCCATCAAATACCTTGATACATGTAGTTGCCAGATCTTCATTGTAGATTTATGTGATTACAATAATATTATTTACCAGTCCTTTACTTTTAGTTGAGTTACAGTTCCTCGATTACATTGTATGTTACATTATACTTTACAATCTCCCCCTATTTGATTGTTAGAGTTCGACAAGAAAATTCTAAAGAAAATAGGATAACTCAACAATACAAACAAAAATAAAGTGCGGAAAGACTGTAAATAAAATTAATTGCATTCTGGATTAAATATTACAATTCAGATTTCATTACAGCTAAATTACAAGAATGAGTTTGTTCCTCTAGCCTGAACTAATATTTTCATTTGCTTCTTCATTCTTGGACCTTTTCTATTCTCCTTCTGACAATGTCGTGAGCCTCACATTCTAAAAGATTTCTTGGCTTTGGATATTGCAGTTGATCAAAGATAAGTTGTAGAAGTGGCATACTCCTGAATCTTTTCAATTCACTGAATTTGAAACTTATTTGCTGAGTCCACCCTTGCATCATAACTCTCTTTGGATTAACATCCACCCGATATATAATCATTTAATCTTCTTGTAACACTTTGTCCATGTAGACTTCTTCTACTTCTTATAGCACGATCTTGTCTTCAGGATTTTTCGAGTTCCTGAGTTTTTCCAAAATTCTTCCAATCACTTTAGAATTTTCATTTCTGATTTTACTCATTTCGATTTCTCTTTCACTTTCAATTCTGTTTGAGTAAATCACTCTTAGTGGATTGGTGATGACCATTGGTTTTCTTGCTTCTATAGAATCAAAACTTGGTTCTGTTGCTTCTTCTGTCACTTCTTTTGTTAGATCAAACATGTGTTCATCACACGGATAAGATCTGAAAGATTCTCTAAGTTGAGTACCTTTTGATGGATCAAATCTTTTTACGTTCTCGATATCTCTTCCTAGAGCTTCTGAGATGTTTAAACTCTAAGCAAAGATTCTTTCTGCCACTTTACACTTTTTAGAATTTTTGAACTCTTTTCCTCTTAGCATGCCCTCAACAAACTTCAATCGTCTGAGTGAGTAATATGGTAATGCTTCATGATCCAGTCTCAGTATCTAAAGAAATTTATCTATGAAATATCTGAGTTGATACGGATCCTATTGAATTTCTGGTTCTACGTTTTCCATTAGCTTTTCAATCATTTCTGCCATCAATTCATTCTCAGAGGATTCATGGATTCTGATTTTCTGCTTCAGTGCAAATAACTCAGTGAAAGACCTTCTCTTCATAAATTCACTTGATATAGTCTTTAACCTATATTTGTTGAAAAATAGGATTAATCTCCAACTTTCTGACTTTGGTGCCAAAGAAACTACCAGATAAGATATTTCACTTTTCAACTCAAAGTAGTAGTTGCTCATGCTTTTGTTTCTTTCTCTGAAGATTTGAAACAACCTAAGAACTTCTTCATCATTATTGTTAGAAGCACCAATGTCAGGCCTTCTTAAGTTTGCTCTTGATGTCTCCCACTTTTTTCCTGTTTTTGAGCTAAAAAGCTTTTTCTTCTTCTTCTGATATATTACCCAGTTTGATTGACTTATTTGCTCATGAATTGAATGGAAGTCTTCATATGTCTTGTAGTCATCCTCCTTGACTTTCTTGATTTTGTACATATCAATATAGTCAGAGAATGTTCTAGGATATGTAGCTTCATTGACATACGAGTCCATCTCATTAAAAAGATGATCATTTAGAATTTATCATTCTTCTAATTCCTACCCCTCAGCATATGCATCAACAATTTCCTTCCCTTTATCAGATATAGCTTTTTCTTGACCTGTCCTTCTTTCTCCACCTTAGTTGTGTTATCCTCAGGAGTTGGGGTTGATTGAAGACGTAAGGTAGTTGATCTCTGTGCTAACAGCTGCTTGATTAAATTTTTGATTTCTGTGTTATCCTGCTGTAGCTTTTCTTGAACTTTCACAATTTTGGACATTGAGTGTCTCAGAATTCTGATTTGTGCTTCAAGATTGATAATTCTTTGATTTGTTGTTTGTGTGTGCTGAGATTGTTGTGAATCTGGGGAATTCCTCGCACCTGGTTCTTCCGAAGAATCATCACCAAGTGGAGAATTACCTCTAGGAGGATTTGGAACTATTTCGTGCTGAAGCATTATCTCATCACAAGGCTCAGTTATTACTTCATCGCCGAGTGGAGCCACGTCTCGGTGATATTGGCTATCGCTAGAAATAGAATTCTGGGATCCCCACTTCCTTCTATAGAAGGGTTGCTTCTCTTCTTGACCATGAATGGTAGGGAGATCTCCTGTTTCAGGAACTGGAAGTGTTTGTTCTAGTGTGGTCATCACCTTGGACACTGACAGTTGAGAGTTCGTGGTACCAGCTAAAGCCTGTGAAGGCATGTCCTGCTTAGGCTCTATCTGAGTAGGCTCTGCTACTTGTGTAGTTGTTCCTTGAATGGAACTCTCGCTCCCTCTTTGGAGGAGTTTCCTCTCACCTATTCCAGAATTGGATGGGAGAACCTCCGATAACGGAGCTGGAGATGTTCTATCTAGGGGGTCACCACCTCGAACAATGTAATACGTGGCAAATAAGAGTTCATGATTCCCCGCAAAGCCTGTGAAGGCCTGTCCAACACAGGATGTACCTGTGAAGGCTCTGCTCCTGAAGTAGCTTGGTTAACCGTCAATTCATTTTCTTTTTCATTTCCAAACAAAGAAAAGCGGATTTATGAATTTAATTACTTTATCCTTTGTACATTTGAAAGCTTAGGTGAATTGGGGTTTTGGCTAGCAGTTGGCTCTGGTTCAAAATATAATCTCATTCTTTTGCTAGGAGGCAGAGCTGTTTAGGGGTTTCAACATCCACCTTATTTGGTGCACTAGAGACACTGACTCCCTCATCCTCACTCAGTGTTTCAAAAATAATAATTTAAGAAGTTGGGATAGGTATTTGTTGTTCAATGACAGGGGTTAGAACCTGTTGGTTTTCAGGCTCATTGTCATTTTCTGTTGCCATTGGGGGCATTGGTGTGTGAGTGTCCAGAGTTGGCTGTGATGCATCCAACAAAGTGAGATAATCTTCACTAAGGACTAGTGAAAGATCAAATTTAGGAAGATTGCCTGTGTGAGGACTTACCCTTGGAGTTCCAGGGTGATATGATTCTGCATCATCCTCAATCTCATCTTCATCAACCATTTATGTATCACTTTCTACTGGCTCATTCTCCATTGGTACCTCTTCCTCCTCTTCTTCTTCTTCTTGAGCTTCAACCTCAAGCTCAGGTTCAGCTTCAGGGTCCTCATCCATTGGATCTTCTTGTTCAGGGACCTCCTCTTGCTGTTCACCTGCTACAGGAAGCATAACATTTTCTATATATTCTGTTAGTTGTGTTATATTCCCATTTGGGTAATTATCCCTGTTTACCAGTTTAGCAACAAAGCTACTACAGATTTCAGTGCAAGATTCAAAATGACTTGCGAAGAAAGCAAGTATTTCATCTTGAGGGAGTAGATCGTTGAGCACGAGTTGTAGAAATCGAGGGTAATAACATTCAACATTGACTCTGTTGATGTCTCTTTTTGCCTTAGATCCCATGGCTTGAAAATTATTTTTCATAATTAGTTTACCATAATTTATATTGATGTTGTTAGAGATGGCATACCTAATATATTGAATCATTTTGGGAATACCACTCCATCCGCCCTTCTTTTTGGCAAAAACATGGTTCACTATATGAAAGAAAAAGTTCCATTCACGTGGAAGATTGTGCTTGTAAATTACTGTTAGGTTCAATGATCCATGGTGTGTAATGGAATTGAAGAAGTTAACACGCTCAGCATATCAGGTAATGGATCAAAATTTTTAGTGTTAAACTGTAAGATACAATTCAAATCCTGATTCGTTACTCGAATATCTCTATTTTCTAAGGAAAATATAAAAGCCAAATCATTAGCATCTAATGTATCGACAGCTGTGTGACAACATACAAGCAGTGCCTCAAGATTTAATTCTGGGCTTGCAGTTAAAGCGTGTTGTACATTGGAATGTTCATTTAGAAACCGAGTCCAATTGCTATAGGGTTCAGCAACAGATTTCGGTTCTAATGTGAGTGCACTATTTGTTTTAAGTACAATAAACCTTCCAACCATATTTAATTAATTAAAAATGAATAGATAATTTATTGTTTAATTAAGACAAATATTATGCAACACCAATTTTACTAATTATTATTAATAATAATTTTTAATATTTTAATTCGAGTCAGAAATAACTCAAATTCAAATCACCTCAAAAAAATATGGGAAAATTATATGATGCAATTGGGGTAACTTGCTACGCAAATATGATTTTTAATCACCTAAAAATTACTAGATCTGGAAAAGTCGAAGAGTTTTACTCGAGAAAATGGGCTTTTCGAAATCTATACCAAATGATGCGATTTTCAAATATGTTATATATCTTTGAAATGTGAACACAAATATGGTCTTAGAATTCAAAATGAGTGATTAAAAGTTGAGATCGTGTGTGTGTGTCGAACAGTTTATCAATGGAGGTTGAGAGCAAAAAAGAACATAAATATATATGTATGTATCGACTTTTAAAGACACTGATGAGGAATAGAAAAAAATTGCCAAGATATATAAACAAGTATAACATAGAGCAAGAAAATATCGACACATAACAAAGATTACCATTTTACCCCTCATGTTATTCTAGATACGACACATAGAATAACTTAAAAAGAATTTTAAGTTAATATATACTACTCAAAATATCCTACAGTATGCTCAGAAACGCACATGTGAAAATTCCAAAGTGCCCTCTATGCATACCAAAACTCGACACATGTATTTACTTAAAAACAATTCTAAGTAAATCTATGTATTAGTTCTACTCATCGACACATATAAAAAATATTCTAAGTTAAAACCATATGTGTCGAGTACTACTCCCTCTGTGTTGACCAAGTCAACACATGGGCTACCAAAATCGACATACATAGAAAATATTCTAAGTTAACAACAAGTGTTGAGTGTTTTACCCTATTGATCAAAAATCGACACATAACATAAAATAAGCTATGTAAATTCTAAGTGTCGAGATTTATATGCCCTATAAATAAAATTTGACACACATCAATAAAATCCCAAGAGAAATTATGTGTCGACTTTTATTTTCTGGGTATTATGTACTTTGAAGAAAATACTCTATATTTTCAACTTGGTAATATTCGAATAAACTAATAAAATTTTATGTAGAATAAATTCGAAATAAAATATTACCAATTTGTTAGTATAACAATTATTATAATAAATTATTCAATTAAAATATAATTGACTGATATTAACCAAATAAAATATTTAAATAATTATGCTGCATATTTATATTAATAAATTTAATTTATAGAGCAAATAAATCCTTTAATTGCTATTATCCATAACATAAATGAATTAACATAAATAAAATTAAATAAATACTCAAAATCTATTAAAATATATAAATATTTAAATAATTTTATTTCACACTTAATTAATTACCAAATAAATATATTAAGATATAATCAGAGCAGTTAATCAATTGTCAATTAAAATGCGTTTACTGGATGTTCAAATAAATTCACAAATCCTTTTAATATTGAAGATTAAATATTTATGAACCTATTAACATCAAATTGAAGATAAGATCTAAACATTTAACATCCCAAGTTCATAAACCAATCTAGTGAATGTGACTTCATCAAGTGGTTTAGTGAAAATTTCTGCAATTTGCTCTTCTGTAGATACAAAATGTAACTCTACAGTACCATTCATGACATGCTCTCTAATGAAATGATACCTGATATCAATGTGCTTGGTTCCCGAGTGTTGAACGTGATTGTTTGTGATTGCTATGGCGCTTGTGTTGTCACAGAATATAGGAATTTTGCTCAGCAACAGTCCATAGTCTTGAAGTTGGTTCCTTGTCCATAATATTTGAGCACAACAGCTTCTAGTAGCAACATATTCAGCTTCAACTGTTGACATTGTGACTGAGTGCTGCTTCTTGCTATACCATGAAACCAATCTTCTACCAAGGAATTGAAAACTCCCTGATGTACTTTTTCGATCAATCCTACAACCTGCATAATTAGAATCTGTATAGCTAACAAGGTCAAAACCTGTATCTTTAGGGCACCAAATTCTAAGATTCGGACTTCCCTTAAGATACCTAAAAATACGTTTAATAGCTATAAGATGTGATTCCTTAGTGTCAGCCTGAAACCTAGAACACAAGCATGTGGAAAATATAATATCTGGTCTACTTACAGTTAAGTAAAGTAATGAGCTGATCATACCTCTATAGCTTGTGATATCTACCCTCTTACCAGGTTCATCTTTATAAAGGTTAGTGGTAGTTGTCATTGGGGTTTTAGCTGGAGAGGCATCTTCAAGACCATACTTTTTCAAAAGATCTCTGATGTGCTTGGTCTGGTAAATGAAGATTCCATCTTTTCTTTGGCTTACTTGAGTCCAAGGAAGTAATTCAGCTCACCCATCATGCTCATTTTATACTTACTCTGCATTAACTTAGAAAATCTACTACACAACTGATCGTTAGTAGAACCAAATATAATGTCATCCACATATACTTGTACTAATATCATGTCATTTTTATGGATTTTATGAAACAGAGTCTTATCTATGACACCCCTAGTGAAACCATTTTAAAGTAAGAATACTGATAGAGTGTCATACCATGTCCGAGGTGTTTGCTTTAGGTCATAGAGTGCTTTGAAGAGAAAGTATACAAAATTAGAAAATTCTGGATCTTCAAACCCTGGGGGTTGTTCCACATACAATTCTTCCTCTAGCTCTCCATTCAGGAATGCACTCTTCACATCCATTTGATATACTTTGAAATTGGAATGTGCTGCGACTGCCAGAAATATCCTGATAGCTTCCAGCCTTGCTACTGGTGCATATTTTTCATCATGATCTGTTCCTTCTTCTTGGGAATAACCTTTAGCAACCAGTCTAGCTTTGTTCCTCGTAACAATGCCATCTTCATCCAGTTTATTTTTGAATACCCATTCTGTGCCAATTACGGACTTGTTCTTTGGCCTAGGTACCAACTTCCAGACTTTTTGTCTTTCAAATTGATTAAGTTCTTCTTGCATTGTAATAACCCAATCTGGATCTTCTTGTGCTTCTTCAACCTTCTTTGGCTCTATCTCAGAGAGAAAATAGAGAATAAACATTCATTTTGCGAAGCGCGTCTAGTTTGAACTCCAACATCTAGATCTCTTAGAATTAACTCAAAGAGGTGATCTCTACTCCATACCCTATGTCTAGGCAGATTTTCTCTAGATAATTCAACATGATTGTCATTATTGTGATGAGTTCTATTAGTAGATCCTTCAGTTGCTCCCCCTGAGCTGCTACTAGGTTGAGAATGAGATTCTCTGCCACTACTAGTAGTTTCTGTGAATCTTCCACTATTTCCACTACTAGGGTCAGAATCATCATTTTTGTTATTCTCAATTGCATGATTTTCTGTTGCAGCTACATGTTCTTCTTCACCTTTATTTGAGTTCAAATTTTCAAACTGCAGAGTTTCAGTATTATCTGTTCTTTGTAGACTTGGGAGCTTGAGATCATCGAAAATTACATTCATGCTTTCAATGACCTTCTTGTGTTAAATCACATAAACCATGTATGCTTTAGATTCTAGAGAGTAGCCAAGAAATATGCTTTCATGAGCTTTGGATTCAAACTTTCCAAGATGATCATCATCTTTCAATACAAAGCACTTTGCTCCAAACACATGAAAGTACTTCAGTGTTGGTTTCTTGTTTGCCATCAACTCATATGGAGTCTTGTCATTAATTAATGTATGATTCTGAGTATAACAAGCTGTGTTAACTCCTTCATCCCAAAGGTATAGAGGTAACTTAGCTTCATTCAATATTGTTCTTTCTGCTTTAACTAAAGTTCTGTTCTTCCTTTCCACTACTCCATTTTGTTGTGGAGTTCTAGGCACTGAATATTGTCTTGAAATTCTTTTCTCAATATAGAAGTCATTCAGGGTTACATTTCTGAATTCTGTTCCATTATCAGACCTTATTTTCCTTACAGACAAATCATCTTCTAACTCTATCTTCTTTATGTGATCAATAATTGTCTGAGGGGCTTCATCTTTTGAGGCTAGAAACAAAACCCACGTGTATTTGGAGTAGTCATCAACAATTACTAGTGCATATCTTTTCCTTGACATAGACATGACATTGACCGGACTAAATAAATCCATATGCAGAAATTGTAGTGGTTCAGTATTGTCTGATGAGTCTTTGCTTTGGTGAGATGCTTTCTTTGACTTCCCTTTTTCAAATGCTTCACACAACCCTTCTTGACAGAATTCCATCTCAGGTAAACCTCTAACCAATTCCCTTTTAACTAAAGAGTTCATTGCCTTGTAGTTCAGGTGTGATAGTTTCTTATGCCATAACCAACTGTCATCTGTTGAAGCTTTGATGTAAAAACATTGACCTTCACCTTGCCTTCAGATAATAAGTCAGCCACAAAAAATTCCCCTTTCTCTTTCTGTTAAGATCAAGCTTCGCATCTTTCCTGCTTTGGATTACACAACTTTCCTTTTCAAAAGTTACTTTGTAGCCCTTATTAGTTAACTGACTGATACTTAGGAGTTTGTGCTTTAATCCATCTACAAGAGATATATTTTCAATGATAACATTGCCAATTTCCAGATTGCCATATCACATTGTAAATCCTTGATGTTATCTCCAAAGGTCACTATTGGGCCAGCTTTCTCAATCACAGCTGATAGGAGGGCTTTATCACCAGTTAAATGCCTAGAATAGCCGCTATCGAGAATTCACATGGCACGCTTGTTCTTTGTTATACCCTGCAACCACAGATTGATTACTTTTTCTTTGGCACCCAAATTTGATTGGGTCCAAGAGGCTTAGATGATTTAACAGTTTTAGCTGCATAAATTTCCTTGTCATTGTCTTTCTCATCGACTGTGCCATTGCCCTTTGGTTTAGCCTTGACATGTGTATTTTTAGGCTTAGGCACAGGGGCATCTTCCTAGACTTAGGAGGACTAGCAATCTTTGCCCTAAAATGTTTTATATTCATGTTTACATCTGTATTAATGCAAGTACTAGATGATGCATTCATCAAGTTTATGTATGCAGACATGATGTTGAAAGCACATGGCATACATCCTACTTTACCACATGGTTAATGATGGATAGACAAGGCAGGCATGGTAGGCATACTAAGTATTTCATTTTTTACTACTTTAAACTTTTTACTTGCATGCGTAAGATATCCAGTAGAATTACAGTTATTACAAACTTTCATAGTAGCATTGAGAGAATAAGCATAATCATTTTTCTTATTAATACATATTTTGCCATTTCTGTTAGCTTTCTTCTTTTCATTCTTATTGCCTATTTCAGTTTTAATCTGTTTATTAGGTTCTTCAATTTTTATAGATTTCTTAGGCAACTTCTCTTTCTCTTATTCCTCTTTCTTATTATCCTCATCAAGGATTTCTTCTTTCATAGTGATTTGTTCTTCATCTATGGGTTCGATGACAAACTTCTTATATAGGGGCTTAGGGATATTTTTTAACACATGTGGAATGTCTTGCTTCACATGACTTTCCTCAGCAATTGATTCCTCATAACTCTTTCCTGCCTTCTTATCATAGTCAAATCCTATACCATCTTTTTGACGTATGACCTGTTTATCTATTACCTCATTAACAAAATTAGCAGATTTCTTATATGCTTGAAGTTTTAACTCTAACTCAGAGATTTTATTCTGTAATAACACGTATTTTTAATGCATTTTTTATTTTATTTATAAACGACCCTGATGAATAGTGATTCTACAGATTATGAAAAACTTTTTAACCCACACTAGGTAAGTGGTGGAATATTGGAAAACCGAAGATGTCATATTGTTGTATGAAGAAAATGAGTGAATGTAAAAGCCGTCAGAATTCGAAGATTTTCACTTTTACAATTTGTTTCATAATTTACGAGATATCAAGGGATAAGAGAATTATATTATATTACCGGGAGGATTATAATTTAGAAATTTCATGGTTTTAATCAGATTAAAGTATTTGGAATATTAAGGATTTACACTAAGGAGTTCTTGCTATGAAACGCTTTCGAAATCAATCACTCTTTGCAAAAGGGATTTAGTGATAAATGTTGGATAACCAAGAATTGCACCAAAGCCATGCAAAACTCATGCAAACTAGACTTTTTGGCAACCTAATGAGGCCAACCAATCATGTAACTATGAGTTAGGAACCAAGTTCCCTAAAACATGGAAAAGGGAAAAGTGATCCCTAATTCAAGGAACTTTATTAGTACTTGGCCTTGACCCTTCACTCTACCAAGCCATAATTGTGTGAGAAATCAGCCATGTAACAATATATACACATTATACAAACACAAATACACCAACACAAAAAGCAAGCAAAGTAGAAAAAGCTCTCTCCCCCTTCATTCTTCATATTCGGCCAAGCAAGGAAATGAAGGAAGGAAATTTTTAAAACCCAAGCTCCACTCATCCATAAATCACCAAATTTTGACCATATCTTCCATAATTTATAACTAAGGTATGTTCAAAATTTCATGGCCATCCAACTAGTATAGCATAGCCAAATCTTTGCTCAAAGTTGAATGTGAATAGTAACTCTGAAAATTTACTTGCTTGTTTCTAGATTTCTCTTACAAGTTTAAGGATGATAAGCATAGATCAAGGCTCCCTTAAGGCTTACAAGCTCTTTTTAGTATGTTTAAGGATTCAAGAAAGGTATAAACACCATCCACCCTTTGATTTACTTTGAGTTATAAGCTTGAGTTTGAGTTTTGTTCAAGTACATGTTAGTTCATGGAGTTTGGATTTCAAATATTTGGATCTTGATGGTTGTTTGTTATGGGTTGATGTTGATGGTTTATTCATGACGTTTATAAACTGAATTGATTGTTAAAGATATTGGTTTGATGATTGGGTTGTTGGTTAATGGATTTAACATAGTTAAATTCGGAAAATGTTACTTTTATAGCTATCGTAATGACCGTTTGTTTCTAGACTTACATTGAACTATAATCCCGAACTAATTAATACTGGACCTTGTCACCACTGACCATGAATTCATAGGTCTTGTTCCATAGTTTATTTTTACACTTGAATCATGTTATTCCGATTTATGGTTTAGGAGAAAAGCTAGTTTTAGTGGAGGTGACTAAAATGACCAAACTGCTACGAATGGCTACCTTTGTAAATATAAATGGACCCTTTAACAGTTGTCCAAAATCATGAAATTTATAGGATACCTAGTTTGACCAGTGGCTAAGCCCTCTGCAAAATTTCATGTACAGATGTTGAATTTTCTATTTTATAAAAATGTCGAAACCAAAGTTACGCGATGACACTATTCATTAGAGCAGCTACTGCTTTTTTCAGTAAATTCGTAAAATTGCATCCTCTGTCTAGGGCCAAAATTTTGATGGATTTTATTTTCGGAATTCTATATATCGTGCACGCGAAAACAGTGCATTATTTGAGTTAACGGTTAATGAGTTATGAACGTTTTCGCGAAAGCGGTGTAAATAGTAAAACCCCGTAGTTGAGTCGACTTTTAAAATGCATTTTACCAAGTTAAATCATATGTTCCAAATAAAAATATTTTTAATAAATATTTCAAATACTCGAGAAGCTCCTTGGGGTAGTTTCACATTTAATTATGCATTTTTTGATTTACTAAAATTGTTGGAGTGCAAGTCGCATAATAGTAATTCTCAGGAAAATCAACTCTAGAGGCACTGTTTGGACGAGCCACTTTGGCCAAGATAATAGGATAATTTTGAATCGGTTAAAATAAGAAAGATGTTGAGGAATAACATGAATATGTATTGCAATAAAAAGATTAGATTAAAAGCCGTTGACGAGACAGTTTATGAACGGTCAAGATAGACCCGTGGAGGTGAATGCCGGGTAAAATAAGTGTTAATAAAAGGACTAAGTACAAATTGAAGTTGTCATAAATGGACTCAATATGTGATTATTCTTATTAGTGATATAAGTAGTGGATGAGATTAAGAGTACTAATCGGGATTATGATATCTATCGATAGAGAATCCGGAACGAATGAGACTCTAAGAGCGTATCCTAGACTCCAGACAAACTTTTCTAACCTTATTCTTTTAATATCAAAATGTTATATTCTTGATCTTGCATATGAAATTAAAGTATGTGTATGCAAGTTTTCAAAACCTATACTTTATTGTCTACAGTTGATGTTGTGATATAACTGTTTAATTAAAAATTCGAATTGATTTAACTATTGTTAAGCTTTCACAAATTTCTTTGGTTTATATGCTATAAGATATTATGGATATATACCGGTATTTTATAGAGGCTTTAAGAGTAACGGTTTTCGTATTTCGAACGTAGACCGGGAATCGGGAAGCTATTTTAAATACTGTTGTAATCCGGGAGATGCTGGAAAGAGATTATTTTAAAATAACGATTGTAAATTTTCTAATAAATATATTTTGAATATTTTTATTGATAAATAATTAAATAGAGTTAATAAATATTATTTGAATATTTATTTAAGGAATGAATATTATTCTGAATATTTATTTAAAAAGATATTCATTAATTGATTATTAATTAATAAATATTATTTAAATATTTATTAAATATTCTAAATTGATTTACAAATTATTGAAGGTCTTTAATAATTATTTAAAATATTTTCTGACCTTCAAACAATTTATTTAAATATAGTGAGGGTTCCCTAATATCTATTTCTATTTTATTTTTTTAATAAGAATAAAATATTATCAGACTTATCAAAAATAGGGAACTCAGTCAAGGAAGTAAAAGGGGATTTACTTTCTCAAAAGCGGTTGTTTTTTGACATCACTGGCCTACTGTAGTAGGGTGTTCAACTTATCAAATCATAAGAGGTTTTCCGATTAACTCTTGGGTCGTGGTTTTAAATGATTTTCATTCCTTGATAAATGACATTAGTTGGCGGATGACAACACACCTTTGTGGTGAGATGACTTCCCCGATTATTCCGGCAGTACCTATTCAGAGTTAAGTGAATCTATTAACAAGTATGATATACTTAGGAAACTAGGATTAAATTCCGGTTCCAGGTTATATAGATGAATCTATTAACAAGTATGATATACTTGGGGAACTAGGATTAAATTCATGTTCCAGGTTTATAGATTATTCTAGTGGACTAAGAGATACAGCGTAAGAGGCCGAGTGACGCACGGTCCAGCACTTTGGTCCATATGCAGTCTAGGGTGATTACCAAGGTCGGAGGTATTTTCATTAATTGGTATGGTTCAATTCAACCTTATTCTACGGAAGTAAGTTGGATAGGTTTTCAGTATTGAGCTAGATATTAATGTCACTTCATGTAGAGGTTATCATTGATAGTTTGAGATCCCGGATAAATATATTTGGTTTGTAATAACTAATTATACTTGTTGTATATCGTTTCTAAGACTATAACTTGTGTGTGTGTGTGAGAGGGGTCTATGATGTGATTTTGTTGGATTATTGAGTTATTGCAGATTGTAAATGATTGGATGGTGACATGCCGACTCAATTCCCTGACCCCGGATTTGGGGGCGTTACATATTCCTAAGTGCAGTTTCTAATTCTTGGTTGCATTTGTCTCTATTCTGTAGATATTCTACCTTCTGTCTAAGATCTTCTAAGTTAACATATGAAAGTTCTAGTTCTTCATTTCTAGCCTTTAGCATTTTATTACTTATAATCAGTTTAGCATTTTTTTCTTCTGATGCTAGCATGCTTGTGTGTATATTAAACATTTCTACACTAAGATCTTCTAAAGTTTTCTTGTAATCAGAATTAGACATTTCAATTGTGGAAAGAAATGATACCTTTGATGACTGAGGTAATGTCTTTGAAAAGTCTGCCATAAGTGCAACATTTCCATATGTCTCTTCTTCATCATTATCAAAATCATCCCAGCTTTTTCCCTTGGCTATATAAGCTCTGCCCTGATGCTTCTTTACCAGTGCATCATACTTTTGTTTCAGTTCGTCATACGACTCCTTTCTTTCCTTTTCTTGCTTAGGCTTCCGACATTCTATAGCAAAATGCCCGGGTTCATTGCAGTTATAGCACTTAAACTTGATATGGTCTACCATTCCAGTCTTGTAACCTCCTTTGCTAAAAGACCCTGAAGATGAACCACCTCGGTTATTGTTTCTGAAGCTGGAACCACTATAACTTGAGTTACTCTTGAACTTGTACTTAGGGTTCTTCCTAAACTTGAGGTTCTTGAACTTCCCTGCCATATAGGCCATTGTCTTTTTTCTAACTGTTCAAGTTCTTCTATTGTGTAGAAGTCATCTTCATCACCTTCTTGAGCATTTTCTGTAAATTCAGCTTCTAGAATCTCTTCTTTCTCAATTACAGGCTTTCCTGTGTTGATCTCTGTACTAGTAAAATCTTTGACTACAAGTGTTGTAGTCTTCAACAAAGCTGTATTCTTGTTATCCACTGTCCCTGAACTATAAATGATTTGTCTTTGCTCCTGCTCCATTTCACGAGTCTTGAGCTTTTTATATTGAATTTTAATAGATATGTCATTTATGTCATTTTTCTCTCTTATTTAGAGATTTTGTGTTTAAGGTGCGCTGGTAATGTCAACATGAATTTCCTGTTGATCTCCCTACGTGAGTAGGCCTTTCTGTGCATTTGATCATTTGATTCAGCATTGTAGTGTCCAGTGAATCCATTTGGATACATTGAAGACGATTATATTATTCTAATTTTTCTTTGTCAATGTCAGTGTACTCTGAAGGCTCCTTTGGGGTAAATCCTTGAGGAATCCGTTCTCCATCATCAAAGACTGTTTCTGGTGTAAGCTTCTGAAGAACATATGGTCCATTTTCCAAAATCCCCCCATATATTGAGACTTAGCTGATTTGATGAAAGTGGACATCTTCTTTTTCCATAGAATGTATTCATTTTTTCATAGGCTGGGATTTTGATGCTACTAAGTTTTTGAGTACTCATGGTTACGAAGAATTTTAAATCTCAAGAAATAATTAATTTCTTAAAAATTAAAATAAATTCGAATAAAAATTAAATTTTGAGAAATAAAATTTTAATTTGAATTCTTGACGATTGATACCTTTTAAAAAAATAGTGGATTTAAAATCTTGAAAAAAATTAAAATTGAATTTTCTTTAATAAATAAATAAATTTTAGAATAAATTTTTCTATATCTAAAAATACATTTTTTCGAAAAACTATTTTTGGATTTTAATTTATAACTTCAATCAAAAAGTTCTGATACCAATTGTTAGGTCTAAACTATCGTAGAAAGGGGGGGTTGAATACGATATGGGTAGTTTTTTGATTTGGTTCGTGTTTATAGATCTGTTATTGGTGAGCAATAAATATAGCAGTTATGATTCTAAACAACAAGAACAATCTTCATGGATATACTTTGTATTATACAAACCAAAGGTGCTACATTCTTACACAGATGTATGAGTTAGAATGAATCTCACAACAAGAAATAAATATGAGCTTTAATGGCAGTGCGTATTCTCTCTGTCTCTCTCTAAGCTGTATCTATTTGTGTTGTGTTCTGATTACATTCAAAATGAATAATACATTTTGTTTATATGTAGACTTTACAATAAAGTGAAATACAATTCTAAATGTTGACTAATTCTTCCCTGTATGTTGACTTGAGTTGACCCTTGGATAATTCTCTATGTGTCGAACTGTATTGCCTTGTATATTGTACTTCGAAAATTATCCAGTCTTGAGGGAAGTTGAAGTGTCGAATCCTAGCTCCATGTATGCTTTTCTTAAATATTTTGATGCCCTTTAATCCATGTGTCGAATCCAATTCACCTTGTATAGGCATGTGCCGACTAACACTCACTCTATATTGCCTTATCATAATTTTGTTCAAGTATATAGAGTATGTATCGAATTGTCTCACTATGTGAAGTGCATGTGTCAAATTTTCAGTCATGTGATATGACTTAGAATATTCTCCACTCTTTAAGAACTTCATATGTCGAGTTTCATGGCCTTGCAAGTTGACTTTGACCACATGTGTCGAATTCTACTCCATGTATTTGCCTTAGAATAATTTCCATCACATAAGTAATACATGTGTCGAATTTCTTCACTTGTGCAATGACTTAGAATATTTTGACCTCCTTAAAAGCCATGTGTCAAATTCTTCTACTATGTACTACTTGACTTGGATTCTTTTGGCTTGCATACTTGGCTTCTGTCAATTCTTCTTGTATAATGAATATGTTAATCAAGTTATTTGTGCTGACATTTAGTGTACTAGTCTGGTTCACAAGTGAATAACACTACATTGATCTTCATATTCTCCATTAAAATAATTGACATGATTGTTGTATTCCTTTATTATTTCTGGTCTTCACTGAAATATTTTGGCACTGACTGCTTGATCTTTAATACTTTCTGAAATACTGAATCACTTATTTTTCACTAAGGCTTGATCATAGTAATGAACTTCTTTCAGTGATCTTCAATATTCCATCAAATACCTTGATACATGTAGTTGCCTGATCTTCATTGTAGATTCATGTGATTATAATAATATTATTTACCATTCCTTTACTTTTAGTTGAGTTACAGTTCCTCGATTACATTGTATGTTACATTATGCTTTACAATCGTTTAACTTTATGAAACTGGACATGGTAGTAGACATGTCTCTTCAGCTGGAAAAATAGAGAGGATGAACTTGTAGATGTCAAAAGACATTCACTTAGGCTGCATAGTGACTAGTGAAAGACTTGCCTGAAAAAATAGAGAGGATGAACTTGTAGATGTCAAAAGACATTCACTTAGGCTGCATAGTGACTGGTGAAAGACTTGCCATGACGTTTAGGCTTTTAAACTTCGCCTCCAGGAGTGCCAATACGTGTGTTTAAGAATCTTAGAGTGTGCAATGATTGTCACGTATGATAAAGAATGCTCCAATATCATTTTTCAAGTGTGTCCTGTAGCAAAATAACCAAGAAGGTTTTTCTCCTCTAGCTTTATTAAGTGTCAGGGCCGGCCCTGAAGGGGGGGCAGGGGGCGACCTCCCGGGGCCCAAAAGTTTTAGGGGCAAATTTTTTCAAAAAAAGAGTATATATATATATTATTTAGTTAAAAAAATTATAAAGCCAATAATTTTCATAACAAATAAATTAATAATTTTAAAATATATATTATTATAGGGCCTATACAACTAAAAATAAGTACTAATTATATATGTATATATAATATATATGTATGTATTCTAGAAAACTAGATAATTCATTATTAAAAAAATAGTGTTGAACTAGTATTCAATTATATATATATTATATGAAAATAATACTAATATATTATTTTAGGGTTAGTATAAAGATTGTGCAAGGATTGAAAAACCCTCAGGTAAAAATTTGTCTTTAAACTTATACTTTATGGCTCAATACTTATATAGACATATATATATTATCTTTATTTTGATGTAAAAATTCATTGTTTTTCCAACTTTGAGTGAGAATTTTGGACTAAAACTATCTATTTCAGGTATTACTACTTGTTTATAAGTCAATTGTTTGATTTTTGATTTATATGATATTACCTAAAAATAATTATCTGAATGCAAAAAGAGGGGAAAAAATGAGTCGATAAGTTAAAACAGTCACAAAGAGAAGTTATGGATAATTTGGTTACATGTTGATATTTGGGGTCCTTATCAAACTAAATCATTGTCTAGTTGTACTCAATTTGTTACAATTGTGGATGATTTTAGTCATTTCTATTATTTTCCAGAACAATGCCAATATATTTATAGAAGGGGGGGGGGGGG
>QRFB01000722.1:23135-78782 GCA_008931105.1 Oenanthe javanica
GGGGGTTGAATACAAATACAAAACTTTTTGCAGTTTAATATTTGTTCTATTATGCTTACAGTTTGAGAGATATGGATTTGAACTTTTATAACATGAAATGAAACTTTAGACAAGATATAAAAATTACTGGTGGATTGATTATTCCACCGGTATATATATATTGCTCAAATATCCTAGGTTTGATAACCTAGCTTCTTTTACAAAGTTAGAATTGAATCAACTGTTCTTACAAGTACTTTAAAGCTTGAACAACTGATTCTAAAGAAATATTATAACTCTATTAATTCTAACAATGCTACCACACTTGTTTATATATAACAAGTGTGTTTACAATTCCAAGAACAGAGTTCAAACAAAATACCTATTCGAGGAATGTTAATAAATTATATTTCCTTTCTGTCTTCTTCCATTTTGGGAAAGATCATCAATCTAGGAAAGACAGCTTCAATTTGAGTCTTCACAGTCAATCTAAACTATCTTTTATAACTGTGCTTTTGTCTGAAGATTCCTGACATTTTGTCCTTTTGTGCTATCCCTATCAATTGATAATTTGCTGTTAAGCATATAAATTGATTCTTCCTTGTCTCCATCAACTGACGTCATTCTTCGATTGATCTTGATATCCATCGATTGATAATAATCACTGGTTATCGATTGATAGATGATATCAATCGATATTTCAATCGATGGGTCTTTATATCAGTTGATGGTCTTCATTTTGACTTGGCTTGTTATCAATCGATCCTTCATCCATCAATTCTTCAATATCAATTGATCATCCTTCACTTGCATATTTTTTCTACCTTCAAATATTCACAATTTGTTAGTCTAAGACATACATCAATTGATGACTTATAACAATCAACTCTAGTATCAATTGATGAATTAGATATCATCAATTGATCTAGCCAAATCAATTAACAAGACTAAGTACAACCATGTTACAAACATATCCAAATTATCAGTTGATTAACATAAATATGTCAACTGATAAGGGGTTCCTTAATCAATTGATATTTATAACATATATCAATTGATCAGTTACAAAATTAATTTATATGATTATAAAGTTAAGTTTATCATCAAGCCTACATAATTCCTAACAATCTCTCCCTATTTATGTCTGTGAGTCTAACATGCATAAATTTTACTTGATGATAACAAAACCCTATATGATATGATTTTTGTTGACTAGAATCATGAAATTAAAAGCACTTAAAGTTCACAAATACCAGTTGATAATTCATGTGAATTTTTGCAGGCTGCTTCAATTCTCCCACTTCCTCAAATCTTCAATCACTTTTTCTTCTTCTTCTTCCTCTTTTCAGCATTCTCTTTTAGCTGCCTCAAGAAGGATCCTCTCAGAAAAGCTTCATCTCTGTCAGTTTCTCCAATTTTCCTCATAAGATATAGAGTTTCTTGATCTGTGATTTTGTCCAAATATTTACAGATGTCAAAGTACTTTGTATTTCCTTCCACATCTGTGAAGATCATTGCATACTTTGGCTCCAAAACCACTTTCTTCATTTAAGACTCCCAAATCCTGAAGGGTGAATCTAGTTCAGCTTCAGCTTTTGCTCCCCTCAGTTTGGTGATTTGGTGTTGGATTTCTTGAGATATTGTGATGTTGAGTTTGTATCTCTTGTTGAGTAAAGGTAGAATTTCATTTAATGTATTGTAGCTCTACTTCAGGATCATCTTCATTGAGTGAATGACCTTAGTATCATCCTTATACTCCAGCCTCATTGATTCTTCATGTTTTAAGGTTGCAGGAAAAGTCTTGACTGCAATTAGCCCTTTCTCACTAATGACTAATATCTCTTCCATTCTATACTCTTCAATGACTATGTCTTTCTGATTTTCTCCTTGGACATCCAGTTGATTTTCTTGAGCAACAGTTTCCTGAACCACAGTTTGAGAGATGTGTGACTTATTTTTGGCCATTGAGATTTTTCTTCTAAGTTTTGCAGGTTGATCTACAACAGGCTTCTCCATGTTCCATTCCATTTGTATTTGCTTGGCTAGTTCTTCATCTTGCTTGTCTTGTCTAGCAGCATCTGTAATTCCTAAAATAATTGCCCCACTAATTAGTTTTTCTCTGGTTGTAGAAGATATCTTTTTCTTTTCCTTTTCAACCATGACGGCCTTCCCTTTTCTTTTCTTTTCCAAAATTTGTTGTTTTTCTTGAAGAAATTTTTCTGCATTTAAATTGATTTCCTTGGAAGCCTCCATAGAACCTTCATTCACTATTCTGACTTGAGCAATGAATTCATCTAAATTTCCTGTTTCAGCAGCCTTGGTCACCAATTCTGTGTTTTTCTTCAATTGCTCAAACTTCCTTACTTCTTTTTCAATTAGCTCTCGAGTTTCCTTCTCCATAGCAATCCTCCTAGCTTCTAAGTCATTATCAAATTTCTTGGCATCCATTATTTTCTTCTCTGTTAGGGATTGTGGTTCTATCAATGTAATCAAGTAATATTTACTTAGATTAATTAATAATTAACTAAGTAAATCATACTGTCATATATAGTTTGACAGTATGTTTAAAATGTCACTTGTAATAAAGATGCTCAAATAGTCAAGTAGGTGACAGTAAGTATCAATAGTTACTGTGATATGAAAATGAAATAAATGATTAATGAGGTAGAAGTTCACAAAGTGTTCATGCATAAAATAGATCAAATTTCTGACAGTAATATTCAACATTCTGGAGCCTATGACAACATGTTCTAGTGACAACAACTTTTGGAAACAGACGACAGCAACTATTCCTTGACAGTAAACTTGGCGGAGAATGAAGATTCTATGACAACAAGTTTTATTGACAGAAACTATCCCTTGACAGTAAACTTGGCAGAGATTGAAGATTCAAGACAACAAGTTTCCTAACAGTAGCTTTGGCGGGGAGAGTTGATAGCATGTTTGGCGGGATCATCGACAACATGTTTGGCGGAATAGTTGACAGTACCTTTGGACGACAACATGTTTTAGAAGACTGATGATCCTGACAGTAAAGTATGCGGTAACAAAGATGTTGTCACCAAAGTGAAGCTGAAGGTTGACAGTAATTTTCATGTAAGCTGACAGTCTGTTTCAAGTAGCAGACTAGGTAAAGTCATTCACAGATTGATCTTGACATTTCTACCTAGTCTGTCAAGTCTACAATTGCAACTTGAGATAAAGCAAAAAGGTGAAGCGTGCTCATGGTGTCAAGAATGTCAAATCCTCACAGAGTACCTTTATCTACATTTGGAATGAAGACAAGACTCATAAAGAAAAAGTGAGATTACTAATTCGAGTATTGTCCAGGAAACAAGGGAAAGTGTACATATAAGTGAGATATGTGTTATAGCTTAAATACACACATCTCACAAACACTTTCTCAAACACACACAACTGAGCTTAACTTTTCTCAAGCATAGAAACTCTAGCAATCTCTTGTTATTGTATCTATTGAAGCTGGAAACCCTTTCCAGTCAGTTGTAGCAANATACACACATCTCACAAACACTTTCTCAAACACACACAACTGAGCTTAACTTTTCTCAAGCATAGAAACTCTAGCAATCTCTTGTTATTGTATCTATTGAATATGGAAACCCTTTCCATTCAGTTGTAGCAACAAAAATTAATAAAATTAATTTTTGAAGTAAAACATTGTGTGTCCATAGCTTACTTATCTTTTGTTTTGTAACTTAATACATTAGCTTTTGTTTATTGTTAGCAAAAGTTCTTAAATTTATTAAGTTGCATTCAACCCCCCCTTCTACAACACTCATTCAGTTTAACAACTGGTATCAGAGCAGTAAGTTAGGCAAACATAACCTGAAAAGATCTAAAAATGAGTGCACAGAAAGTAAGCAGTATTAAAATACCCACCTTTGACAAAGAGCATTATAACCTCTGGAAAAGAAAGATGATGCTGTTCATAAATACGGCCAACCCACTTTATCCTGGAATCCTGGAGAATGGTCCTTTTGTCCCTCAAACATATGGCAACCTGGCAAGGAGGATGAGGATTCTTCAGACGAGGATATAAACCCTCGAAGGAGGTGACCTGACAAGGAGCCTCTTGGAGGAAGGAGTACCCAGCCCCGAGGGCCTCAAAACACTGACTCCACAAACCTACAAGAGAGGATACGAGCTCATGAGGCTGAAACACGACTAAGGAAGGACTTGGAGAGGGCGTTAGCCAGGCAACAACGTCCCAGAATTGAAAGTACTGGAGGGTCGATAAGAAACGCACCTGTGATAGATTTGGACGATCCCCCAACTACGAGGAAAACAAGAGTGAGTCATGTTATGGCTGACCCCCAAGACCTGTTACCACTTGGAGATCCAGATGATCCTACTCCCCCTTTTACTGAAAGTATCATGAGTGAGAAGATATCAAAGAAATTTAAGATGCCTACAATTAGGGCCTACGATGGAACGGGGGATCCCTCAAANTTAATAAATGAGGTGTTCTTCCTCGTAGTTTTCTTAATTCGAACCATGCTTCTCAAAAGCTGTAGAGGTTAGAAAATAAAAGAATGAGCTACAAAGGCTCAGCAAGTAACCATGCATAGGGTTATAAACAGTTCTACAACAGAATAAGTAATTTGGAAATCTTTTCTCAAAACCATAACTGGACCTTATTGTCCTTAAAACATCAATCCAGAATTCTTTAGTAAATCTGGGAATTCTTTATGCATAAAACTTTCTTCAATACTATTCATTGGTAAAGGCACNTACTGAAAGTATCATGAGTGAGAAGATATCAAAGAAATTTAAGATGCCTACAATTAGGGCCTACGATGGAACGGGGGATCCCTCAAATCATGTCCTCACGTTCTCTAATGAACTATTGCTACAGCCTGTGAACGACGCCATTAAGTGTAGGGCGTTCCCCTAAACCCTGAATGGTATGGCTCAGTGGTGGTTCAGTCGTCTACCGCCAAACTCTGTTGGGTCGTTCAAGGATCTGAATAGGGCCTTCATTGGACAATTCATCAGCAGTAAGACACATGAGAAGAGCTCAGCTTCACTAATGAATATGCACCAGGGAAAGAATGAGTCCTTGAGAGATCATATGAACAAGTTTACAAAAGAAGCCTTGAAGGTCCCTGATTTAGACCAAAAGGTAGCTATGATAGCTCTACAACAAGGGACTTCTGATGAAAATTTCAGAAGATCATTAGCTAAGAGGGCCCCTGAGAGTATGAACGAGCTCCAAGAGGGGGCTGGAAAGTATATTAAGGCTGAGGAAAGTATGAGGAAAGCCCAAGGGTTTCAAGCCTCGAACACCTACTCTAAGAAACGACCTAGCGATGCTGANAAATGTGGTGTGATAGGATTTAAGGAAATCTTTAAAGTAAAACAGTTTAAGCTTTCAAGGTAAACATGTGGTTTTTAAATGGATAACAGGAAGTATTGCACATGAGTAAAATGGAGTCAGAATCATGACAATCTTGACAGTTCAAAGTTGTGTAAACATGGCATCATAAGAGCATTTCTTTACCAATCATTTCAATAAAAAAAATTATTCTCTTGTTAGAACATCATTATCGAAATCCTTTTCGTAGAAACTGTCCTCTCATTAAGACATCATTTTCATAAACTCAAAAATCATTTTGATTGGAGTTTTCTCACAATGCCCGGACAATACGGGTGATCAGCCACGTAAAGTCCCCATAACGGACCGAAGTCCCTCTGGACCTTTANGAGCATGATGATAATGACTCCAAGAGGAAGGGAGGATCCAGGTTCACAGAGTATGCAAGGCTGAATACTGCCCGTAGCCAAATACTAATGGACATTGAGAAGGATAAGGACCTTCGATGGCCGAAGCCACTAAGGATTGATCCTGAGAAGAGGAATAAGAACGCGTACTGCCGATTCCACAGAGATGTGGGACACGACACTGATGACTGTCGTCAGNTCTCTTACGCCTCCAATTTATAGGAATCTGCAGAAACCATTTTGATCGGAATTCCTATAATAACAAAACCTTTCTTTTAAAAGTTACCAAATCATTTGATGAAAAAGACTTCTTGAAAGTCGGATTTCATATTTAANAGGGAAGTTAGAAAAATACACCAAAGAAGGTGCTAGACAGGATATGAGCCACAACGACAAACGAAGGGACACTGATCCCAAAGATAGAAACCATCAACCCCAAGGGCCTGCGATCAATGTCGCGCCATCCCGATCCGGGGTCTAGATCGGGGAGTCACTGACACTCTATATGCATGCATCCTATATAAATATAAACAAAGCATAAATATATATATATATANGCAGGATTTAAGTAAAGAATCATAATCAGGTCATAGACACAAGTTTTAAAACAATTATAAGGATAGCAAGAGGATCTAGAACAAGTTAAAAGCATTTGATTTAAAACAGTCATTAGGGAGTAGCAATGGAGTACTAATCATGGTTAAGGTTAACAGTTCAGGGTTAACAACTTAAGAAATTTGAAACAAGTTCATAAGGTAATAGTCAACAAGGGTTAAGCAGTTCAGGGATTGAAAAGTATAAGGTACATTCAAGGTTTATATTGGATTGCAGTTTAAGTTTATCATTTGGAATAAAACATGTTGTAGATAATAAAACAGTTATAGGGTGTAAAACAATTGTAAAAGTGTAAAACAGTTCATATCTTTAAAAGAGAATACATGCAAGAGTTACTTGCCTCAAAATATAGTTGCGGCTACTGAACAGGTGGATCCTACTATCTTCGCTACTAACTTTCTACTTTTGCTTTTCCTTTATCTTTCACTTCTCTTACCTTCGAATCTACACATATATAACACTATTTCAGTATCTCACATACTCGACGTTCTCTTTAACGTCTAACTCAATCTACCCCTTTCGAACCATAATACTATATTAAGTATAAACACTTTAGCACATAAGCAAGCAACATATATGATACTTTAATATTGAACAATACTATTACTATTCTATACTAGTAATCTTATTTATACAGGTTAAGGTGCCAATTTTAATAATAAAAGCATTTTCATTTTAGAAAATTTCGGCAGCACTTCCCCTGTAAATAGGACTACCCGTCGGAATACAACCGACACAATCAATTACTAGTCCAATTAAGCATACATTTATACCACCAATTACATTTCATATCAAGTACTTATCATACCAGGCTATGTCTACAAGATTATAACAATCAACTTACATTACCATGTAATCATAAAATTCGAGTATAACATAATAAGTATACCACTTATAGTAAATCTCAAGTACATACTAAACAAGCATATGTATATACCAAGTATATATAAAAGCAAGCCATATCTACATGAATTACTAGAATTGCATTCCAATTGCCCTTAAATAATAAAATTCGAATATACTAAATAAGCTTTCGAAAATTACAATATCATATTGCTAAAATTTGAAACTTTATAACTCAATTATCCTTCTCATATCATATATATCAATTTCCGAATAGAAATTACTCCTAAATTTTCGAAAATTGGCAAAGACAAGAATATATACATTAATTCAATCACAACAATTTATGTACTCATAATATCATTATGTAAAAAGAAGAACCTAATCATGTATACACTCAAAATGCCCAAGAACACACATATACGCATGTTTACTTCAACTACCAATCGGAAAATTTGAAAATTATAGCCGGAAAATTCAAAACTTTGACATACAAATTTAAATAACCATGTAATCGAGTTCATAGCACCATAATAATCTGCCTACATATCATAAATAGCTTAAACCCACTCCGTTGGCTCCCCGGAGGTCATTGTCGACGGTGGCAACTCCGGTGGAGGCCGATTACGGTCCTTCCACACCGAAAATTGTCCCCTTTCTTCATGTCCAACTAGCCCAAATCACCATAGATCAAGATTAAGCTTCTAGGTTCATTGCATGCAACTCTATCATACACACATACATGCGGCATACATATATATATATACGCATAAACTAGTAACAAGAATCATTGACTCGATTACTAGCTTGATTCACAACAACAAGGCATATTAACATGTATTAAATCTTGAAAATAAGAAAAAGATTGCAATAGAGTGAGAGAGAGAGTACGAGAACCTGAACATAAGAACGCAGAGCAAGGGGAAAAGAAAGTGGGCGGTGGTGTTTTGTAGAAGGCAGGGGCAAAATCGTAATTTCACAATTGCTATTTTTCTGAATTAAAACAATTAAAAATTTGAATTTTGATGGAAAAAGGATACAAAAATAAGTTATATATTTTTAAAATAAATAAAATGATTTTAGAAGCTCACACATATTTTTAAAATATTTTTCTGATACATAGATAATTAAATAAAAATCCTTGAAGATAAAATCATTTTAAATAGAAGTAAGAGTAGGAAAATCTTTAAAAATATTTTGGAGCTCGAATAAAATAAAATTTTATTATTAAAAAGTCTCTGAATATTCAGAAAACATTTTGGAAAAGATTTCATGATTTTTGGACATCCCAAAAATTAAATATGGAATTTAGAAGATAAATATTTTCAGGATAAAACAAGACTGAAGAAAATTATATAAAACTATTGGGACTGAATTTAATTACACATTTATTTTTATAAAGTCTCTAAAATCGTAAAGAAGCTTCATATAAAATTTCATAATTATTGGTCACACCAATAATTTTATAAAAATCCAACAATGCATCAAATGTACATTTAAAAGTCACAATTCACTTTAATAATTCACATAAACATGTACCAGTCAACAAGTAGTCACATAAGCATGTAATATGACCACACATCATACCTTATATATTTGATCAATAAAATAATATATATATCACATTATTTTATTATATAAATAACACGGTCGTTACAATCAACGTAATCTCAGGAGGGCCAACTACGACAGGTAACTCTCGAAACTCCAGAAAGGCATATGCCCGGGAGGTGATGAGCATCGTTGGGGAACCTCCCAAGAGAGCAAGGACTGAGGTCTCTTTGTCGTTCGATGATTCTGACTTAGAAGGGATAAGGTTCCCCCACGATGATCCTTTGGTAATCACCCCTGTCATAGGAAACTCTTCAGTGAAGAGGGTCTTGGTAGACGGTGGATCGTCTGTAGACATCCTATTTTATGAAGCCTTTGTGAAGATGGGATATAATGATTCACAACTAATCACCTCCAACATGCCTATCTATGGTTTCAATGGAGTAGAATCTCGGATAGAAAGAATTATTCAACTACCCATGACTATGGGTGAAGAACCTCGACTGTCTACTCAGATGCTAAATTTCCTGGTTATCAAGGCAAGTACCACCTATAACGTGATCCTTGGCCGGACTGGGCTGCATGACTTCAAGGCGATAGCCTCTACATACCATCTGAAGCTGAAATTCCTAACTAGGAATGGAGTGGGAGAAGAGAAAGAAGATCAAAAAATGGCTAGAAGTTGTTATGTAGCTGTCTTAAAGTCTAATGGTAGTGGGGGGCAAGTCCTCTCTATTGAAGACACGGATGTCAAGGATCAAGGAGAAAGGAAGGGTAAGCCCGCATAAGACTTGGAGCCTGCTCCCTTGGATCCTCTAAACTCCGATAAGGTGACATATGTGGGGACTTCACTCCCCAAAGACCTGAAAGAACAACTCATTCAATTCTTGCAAGATAACAAGGATGTTTTTGCTTGGAAAGCAGCCGACATGCTAGGGATAGACCCCAAGATTATAACACATCAGTTGAAGGTGAATCCTGGAAGGACAACAGTCAAACAGAAGAAAAGAAGCTTCGCTCCTGAAAGACAGGAGGCCATTAAGCAGGAAGTAGAGAAATTGCTAAAAGCTGGATTTATTGAAGAAATTCAATTCCCCGAATGGTTGGCTAACCCAGTAATGGTCAAAAAAAGCAATGGAAAGTGGAGAATGTGCATGGACTTCACTGATTTAAATGATGCATGTCCTAAGGACTGTTTCCCTTTGCCAAGGATAGACATGATGATAGATGCCACAGCTGGGCATGAGATGCTTAGCTTCATGGATGGATTCAGTGGCTACAACCAAATTAAAATGCACCCCGATGACATCTCTAAGGTATCATTCATCACTGACTTTGGTGTTTTCTATTATCTGGTTATGGCTTTTGGACTTAAGAATGCAGGAGCCACATATCAAAGACTTGTGAATAAAATCTTCAAGAATCTCATCGGCAAGACCATGGAGGTCTATGTTGATGACATGTTAGTCAAGAGCTTGGACAAGGCCGATCATCTTAAGCACCTGTGTGAGGCATTTGAAGTTCTGAGAACCCACAAGATGATGTTGAACCCGGCCAAGTGCGCTTTTGGTGTAGGTTCTAGAAATTTTTTAGGCCTGATGGTCTCCAAAAGTGGCATTGAGGCCAACCCCGATAAGATTCAAGCAATCTTGGACATGGAGCCACCCAAGACAGTAAAAGATGTCCAAAAGCTCACGGGAAGGGTAGCAGCCCTGGGGCGCTTTATATCCAAGTCAGGGGAAAAGTGTCTGCCATTCTTCAAGGCCCTCAAGAAGGTTAAAAATTTTGAGTGGAACGATGAAAGCCAAGTAGCTTTTAAAACGATGAAGAAATACATGGTTGAGCCACCTTTACTTGCCAAATCAAAGCCTAGAGAAGTGCTATACCTTTACCTTGCAGTCTCTAGCTCAGCCCTGAGTGCTGTACTTGTGAAAGAGGAAATGAAGGTTCAGAAACCCATTTATTATGTTAGCAAGATTCTGCATGGAGCAGATCTGAACTACTCGAAGGTTGAGAAGTTTACCTTAGCGTTAGTAATGGCTTCCAGGAAGCTGCGCCCGTACTTCCAGGCGCATGTTATTGAAGTCTTGACAGACCAGCCCTTGAGTAACATACTACACAGCCCCAAGGCCAGTGGGAGGCTAATTAAATGGGCTATTGAGCTTGGAGAGTTCGAAATCAGATACAAGCCATGAACGACCATCAAGGCTCAATCTCTAGCTGACTTCGTGATTGAATGTACCATTCCCAACCAAGAAGTCGAGGGGTAGGAGGAAGATAAAGAAACTGAAAAGAACGAGAAAAAAGAGGAGGGACTCAAAGAATACTGGCTGCTCTTTTTGACGGAGCTTCAAAAACAACCACTAGCGGTGCTGGCTTGGTGTTGTAAAGCCCTGATGGATTTGTTGTTGAATATGCAATCAAGTTGGATTTCCCCACTACAAACAATGAGGCAGAGTATGAAGCTTTGATAGCTGGACTTGGTCTAGCCTGAACCCTAAGGGTGAACAGGTTGAGTTTATGTGGTGATTCAAGACTAGTGATCTCTCAAGTAAATGGGGAGTTTGAGGCCCGAGAAGAGACTATGGCAAAATATTTGAGGATTGTTAAAGCTCAAGCCACGCAATTCGAGGAATGTCACTTCGAGTATATTCCGAGAGAGGAGAATAGGAAGGCTGATGCCTTATCTAAATTTTCATCATCAGAGAATGACCGTTGTTCCGGCAGTGTTTATTTCCAAGTCTTGAAGACCCCAAGCGTTAACGCTAAACTGGTAGCCCCGATTAGGCTGGGGGCCTGTTCGATGGATCCCATCACGCTCTATTTGGAGACAGGAAAGACACCAGATGATCTCGTAGAGGCACGCAAACTATCAGTAAGAGCCTTGAAGTATGCCCTTATAGATGGAATTCTCTATAAAAAGTCGTACGTAATACCTTACTTAAAGTGTTTGAGACCCCATGAGGCCGAAGCTGCCCTAAGGGAAGTTCATGAAGGTATATGTGGCCAACACTTTGGAAGTAGGGCCTTTGCTCATAAAGTCATAATACTAGGATTCTATTGGCCTGAGATGCTAAAGCTTACGTTAAGAAGTGTGACCGCTGCCAGAAGTTTGAACCCATCGTTAGGAAGCTTCCTAAGATGCTGACATCCATTAACTCTCCACTCCCCTTTGCCATGTGGGGAATGAATATCATAGGCCCATTTCCTATGGCCAGTGCGCAAAGGAAGTTTCTCATAGTCGTCATTGATTACTTCCCCAAATGGATAGAAGCCAAGCCCCTGGTTAAGATTGATACTAAGAATGTGACTCAATTCTTATGGGAGAATGTTGTATGCAGGTATGGGTTACCCTGAATCCTGGTGACGGACAACGGGACTTAATTTAACAACAAGGACTTCATAGAGTACTGTGGAAACTATGACATCGAACTATGCTTCACCTCAGTCGCTCACCCACAGTCAAATGGACAAGCCGAAGTGGCCAACAGAATCATCCTGGATGGACTTAAGAAGAGGATCTTTCTCAAGGGACTTGGGTTGATGAGTTGCTTCCGATCTTATGGGCATACAGAACTACTTATAGGACTTCAACAGGTGCTACTCCGTTCCAACTAGCCTATGGGGACGAAGCAGTGGTGCCCGTCGAAATTACTCAGGAATCACTAAGAGTGCAAGAATTCCAGATCGATGCCAATGGAGAAGGCATGAAGTTGGCTTTAGATCTGATAGATGAGATACGCGACAAGGTCAACGCCCAAATAGTGGCAAATCAAAAGAAAGCTTCGTTCTATTACAACCTTAGTGTAAAGGAAAGGTTCTTCTGCGTAGGAAACTTGGTCCTGCGAAAAATTGAGGCATTTGGAACTGGTCCCAAGAGGAAGTTAGCTCCGAACTGGGAAGGGCCGTATCAAGTAAAGGAAGTAATGGGACAGGGTGCATATAAACTCCAAACCCTTGAAGGAGTCAAAATCCCAAAAAGCTGGAATGCTGCCAACTTGAAAATTTATTATGTTTAAGTTTTTTATTTCGATTTTCATAAACGTTTAAGTATCAGTTTATTAGCCTCGAAGGCATAACATATTCGAATACTAAGTGACGATTGAGAACTTGATAAGTTTTAAGAAATGTTTTCTGTCATCCATATATAGCATTCACCATTTTCACTAAGTCCATTTACAAGCCTCGAAAGTGTTTGTTGTTTATGTTCAAAGAAAACACGAAAAACAATCAAGACGAAGGCAAAAAGTAAAAGACAAAAACACGAATACATAAAAGCCCGAAGGCTGAATGTTTCTACAATCCCTGAGGGCAACATAAATATAAGAAAAAATAACCTATCTACTTCGCCTCCTCTTCCTCTTCTTCCTCATCTCCTGATGATTCTTCACCGCTTGTAGACGAATCCTCCTCACCTTCACTTGATTGTTCCTCTCCAGAGGAACTCTCTTCTATTGGGGCTGGGGGATTTATCTTGGGAACGGACTGCTTGGGAGATGGAGTAGGGCTAGGCTCGTTAGCCCTTTGTTGCCTAACATCAGGGCTGATGTCCCCCTTAGCTTCTTCATCATGAGCAACAATCAACCGCTTCAGAGCTTCGGCTGATTGAGGACTCTTAAAGTCCACCTTGGGATCGAACAAACCCGGATGTTTCTTCAACACGGCCTCTAGTGCCTCGTTCCACCCAATTGTATAGTTGGTCGGGAAGAGGAGATCGTCGTGCTGCGAAATTAGATCTTGATATTCCTCCGAGGCCAAATATTTATCGATAATCGCATTCTGGTCATCCCGGAGTTCTACAATCTCAGCTTGGGCCCATTTTAGCATATCCTCCTTTATGGCCAACTTCTCTTCCAAGTGCTTAAACTAGGCGTTGGTGACTGAAAGTTCCTTCTTATACTTCCCTGCTTGAGCCTTCTATGACTCAGTTTGATGCAAGGAAGCTTGAAAATAGGCGTTGGCCTGAAAGGTAAACAAGCCAGAGTCAGTAAAAATAAGCCTAAAAAGTGTCTGTGCTAGTAGAAAGAAATGAAATTAGACAAGTAAAGAAACTTACCGAAGCCAGTGCCTGTGCACCTAGCGCCCTGGTGCTCTCCTCGTCACGTCCCAACACTATGTCCTTGTAATCACAAGGAGTGAGGGAGTGTAGGGACCAATCCCTTGCGTGGTCCGTACAACCAACCACGGTGTCCGATTTCCTAAATCCCCAACCTGGTTTGTAGGCCAGCGACTATGGTGCCTTGACAACTTCACCTCATTCAGCCACGGAGGTCCCTGCGTGAGGCTGCAAGAAGGATGGCAATTCCTTCCCCTACCTGGGGTCATTCATTAATCTTAGCCGCTTCATGTGGCCAGTTTATTCCACGGGTGGAATGGTCCACTCATTGATTTGTGCGGCAGCTGAAAAAAAACCAAACACAAACATGGTTAGTAAAGCAAGGCAGCAAAAATTCAGAGTAGAAAAATAAACCCAAAGGCCCTTGATAGGCCCACTGCTTTCAGCCTACGCTCATCAAGAAGAGCCCAAGAGACTTCCTTGGTCTCTACCTGGGTGAGCGCAGCATAAGCGTTTTGCTCCTCCAAAGAGAGCATGATTGACTCGGCACTCCCATCTGCGACTTTGCCAAATGTGGGCCTAAATAGAGTCCCCCAGTCTCCCCCCTCCCAAGAAATTTGCACAAAAATTTCCTTCCAATGAAGGTTATTGTCGGGGATAGAAGTGTTATCAAAGATATGGGGTTTATTTGGCCTATGCGCAATGTGGACCCAGGCCAAGGAAAGATTAGAAGAATTTTTAAATTGAAAAATTTTGCGAAAGAGGGGGACAATCATTTTTATTTTCTTTTCTAAGCAAAGGACCATAAAACAATGGATGAGCCTCCATCCATTGGGAACTATTTGAGAAGGATGAATTTGAATGTCTGCTAAAAGTGTGGGGATGAATTCATGCAAAGGAAACCTAAGTCCCGCTAACAGGCATCTATGTACACAAATAATTTAGAGGGATTCCAATGGAAAGTCCTGTCACCAGGCTCTGCCAAAGAAATAGTAAAACGAGGAGGAAAATTGAAAAGGCGATTATACTCTTCTACTAAATCTGAATCAAAAAATTTGTTGCTACGACTATAAGAATCCAAGTGGGACAGATTGGGGTACTCGTCCCCCCTTTGATTTATCATACCTAATAAGGACATATATGGAAAATAAATTGGGATTCGACGAAGGGGTTTACCTCTCTTTGCAGACCCCGCGTTCATAGCTGCCAATCTGGAGTTCTTCTTGTCAGCCATTTGATTTTCGAGCTACTGAATATCCTCGAGAATTTTAGAAGCTGGAGTTACTTGAAGACTTGAGAGCTCGAGTGTGTGGAGGAATTTAAGAATTGAGAAATGAGTATTGAGGGAAGTGAAGCCCCTCACTTCACTCATATATAACCTCCATCCGGTCATCTACCCGTTCAAAATCCACTTTTTACCGATATTCCCAAGTCACATGACCATTGAAGGGCATATTAACCGGTACAACCGATAAAAGGCCTCATTTGACAAAGCCCATGAATGAAGGCTCAAAAGAAAAATAAAATAAAATAAAAAGAAATGAAATTTTCTGAAACCTACAAGAAGATTCCAGAAGTTGGGCCTAAGAGGCCCATGGCCAATGAGCCATGAAGACCCAATAATCAAAGGAGAAAGCCTCGAAGGCCTAGAAATTAAAAAGCCCAAGGCCCAAGAGGCCCAATGAAAGATAGAGGCCCATAATTTAAGGCCTTTGGAAACCCATGATCCAAAAGCTGTGAAAGCCCACTATTTGGATAAGTCAGTTGAATTCTATAATAGAAGACTTAACAAAGGCCCATATTCTATTGGGCCTAAAAGTCCAAAAGCCTTTAAGAATCCATAATTGAATGTTGATTGAATTCAATCCAGGTCGACAATTATAAAGCCATGAGGCCCCAAGACATTTCGAGATGGAAGGTAAATTAAGTATTAATTCGACTTCAATCCTAGTCGAAATTATAAAGGCATGAAGCCCACAACTATTTTGACCTGGGAGATAAATTCAAGTTTAATTCGACCTCGCTTCAGGTCGACAATTGTAAAGCCATGAGTCCCCAAGACATTTTGACCTGGAAGGTAAATTAAGTATTAATTCGACCTCAATCCAGGTCGACAAATTATAAAATCATGAAAGTCTATTCAACCTTAACAAGGTCAATCGACTTCAATCCAGGTCGATAATTGACCTCGATTCCATATCGACCTCAATGGAAAAATAAGTAATAATTTGACCCCACTCCAGGTCGACAATTACAAAGCCATGAAGGCCTATTCGACCTCGATCAAGGCCGAAATCGATCTCAACCACAAATTTCGACTTCAATGGAAAATTGAGGTCTACATCGACCTCAATCGAGGTCGAAACCAACCTTGTACCATATTTTTTAGTGTAATAACCTTAAAGCCTAGTTCGGCCTCAATTGAGAACGAAATCAAACTACAAAACAACATATCGACTCAAAAAGCCATGAAGGCCAAAATCGACCTTAATCGAGATCGAAATCGATCTCAGCAAGACATTTCGACTTCAAGGACTTTTGAAGCCTAATTCGACCTCAATCGAGGTCGAAAAATGGCTTCAGTCATATACCTCAACCTTAAAAAGCTATTGAGGCCGAATTCGACCTCAATCGAGGTCGAATTCAATTTCTGCATCATGTATCGACCTCAAAAGAATTTTCGGGTTCAATTCAACCTCAATCGAGGTTGAATTCACTCCAAGTCGTGTGATCGACCTCAAAACTATTTAAAACTTTTGTTCGACCTCAAATCAAGTCGAATTCGACCTCATTAATAAAAACAGACCTCAAGGCAGTTTTGCCCAAATAATCAACTTCAATAGAAGTCGATTTCATCCTCGATTTTCATATCGACCAGGGGATGCATATTGGGTGTTGTTCGACCACAATTCAAGTCGAATTCGACTTCATTCCCTAGATTCGACCTGGGATCATGTTTGAGGTTTACTTCGACCTCAATCCAGGTCGAAAAAGTCAAGATGAAAGAAGCCCGTTTCGACCTCGAATTCCTTCGACTAGAAGGGGAATTGAGGTCGAAATCGACCTCATTCCAGGTCGAATTCCTCAAAGAATCTCGAAAATTTTCCATTTTTTATAAGTTTACTGAAATTAATATCCTTGGGCGACCAATTTATATGATGTTGATTCTTTAAAAGAATTAACAATACAAGGCCTGAGCCCAGAAAACAAAATAAGGTTGACTGAAAAAAGTCAAAAGCCCGGTAAGGCACTTGAAACCCTTTGAAACTTTTACGAAAACTCACGAAGTTTTCCCAAAAGTCGGGGGACAAATTATGTGGGTAAAAATAGCCCTGAAGAAATAATGAATATAGCATTTATTATTTCATTAATTAGACCTAATATGGTCCAAAGACTTGGGCCCTTGAAACGAACTAGGAAAATAAATCATAGGATCAACTAGATTTGTAATCCAAGAATCAATTGGATTTGTAAATCCAACTCACCAGCTCTGTTGAAGCCATAGGCCCAGTAAGCCTCTATTATTAATTAATTTCATAATTAATTAATAAGGGTTTAGTAAAGGCCCGAAAAGCCTGTTGAAGGCCCTAATCTTAGAAGGATCTAGAAACCCAAACATGGGAAACGTCCCACGAGGGCCCTCACTCCTAAGAGGTTTAAACAACCTTGACACTAGGAGACTTGGCCACCAAGTCTCCTACTTCTAATCTGATTCCAAGGCCCTCGCGTGCCTATATAAAGGGTCTAACCCCTCAACATTAGAACTACATTTTTTGGCTTGATTCTCACACCCATTGAGATATGTAGGCAGTTAACGAGGACCTGAGGAAGTCACGAAAAGTTAGTGCATCCATAAAAGCTCGAAGCTCTCTCACACCTTAACATTAATTGCTTATTAAATACACTTCATTTTTAATCCGTAACATTTCGTTTTTGGCTTAAATAATATTATTTTAAGATGAACTTTTTATGAGAGCTTTACCAGATATCCAGGAATGTGTCTGCAAAATTTGGTATTAAAATGATTATGTTTCAATATATTAAAAATGTTTTAATAAAGGATGCGCAGTAGCATTTGAATTTCCAGATTTGTCTGCCATGTTTTGGAAAATTGTTTTGAAAGGGTTAGAAGCCTGATTTCATGTTAATAAAATGATAAAAGTTATATGTTTAGGTGTTAAGTATAGGCCTACAAGTTTTGGTTGCAATAAGACCTTTAGATGTTTTCTTATAGCTGAATTACTCTAGGTATCAAGTCCTGAATTTGAAAATGCTGCAGGGCCAACTTTAAAATTATGCTGTAAATCGACAATTTCATATTATAAAGTGAATTTTGGGAATGTCATAGTCCTGAATGTTTAGTTTACTAAAAAAAAAAGAATCAATGGATTTTATTAAACCAACAGGGAGTTATTAACTCTTTAGTGAAGCAAATTAGGGCTTCCAGGATAGAAAAAAAAAAAGAAAAAAGAAGTCATGGATGCATGTGTTCATCATATAATTTCAATCTCACTTTTGAATCTTTAGAAATGTTTAAGTTCGTGATGTTTTAAGTGAAATTCAAGTAATATGTTTCAAGTTTTAGTTAATGTGTTGGAGTCAAGCAATGTATAAAGTTGTAAACTTGATTAAACTTGAGATTTTGCTTGGATTTGTTAAAGTAGTTAATATATGGTTTATAATGGATTGAGTTTTGGTAATGAGTTGGCTGAGTTTCACTATGTTGTTCCAACTGGTTTAGCTTGGTTTCTGCAGATTATTAGTGTATAATGATGTATGAGAAGTTTGGGATTGATTGATGTTGGTTTTGGTATAGTATAAAAATGGAAAATGATGAGTTTACAAACGTTACCATGCCCATTTTATTTCTGCTGCCCGCTGTCCAGAAATTCTGGGAGAAATTTTCTTTTGGTATGAGCAGATAGATGACATGGTTGGATTGTAGATCGTTTACGCGCTAATTTCATATCATTCGGAGTTACGAGTGAAAACTTATGAATTAATTGGTAACGGGAGCGCAGAAACTTAAAAATCTGTTTTCACCGAACTTGGAGGCTATGATCATCTTAGCTAGGTTACTCTATAAAATCTGAAAATTTTATTTAAAATAATAGAGATATCTGGGATCAATTGATAAAAGTTTTGGATTAAAAGGATCAAAACCTGATTTACTAAAAATGTTTGAGTCGGTAGCGCATACTAAATATTTATGTATTTTGTCTAATTTTGAGGCAATCATTGACCTTTCTAGGTTGCTTAATAAAACTGGAAACTTTTATGGGAGATTGTTCGTAGTTTATAGATGATTTCAGAAAAGGTTTTGTGTCAAAAAGGGTTAAATTCCAATTTATTAAAAATTGCTAGAAGTTGGGGGTTTAATATTTTGACTTATAATTTCAAAAGTGTAATAGTTGAAAATAGTAGATGAATTGAGATTGGAGATGAATTATGGATTCTTTGTGAATGTGTTGGGATTAAAATTGATGTATTTTTATACAGGGCATAGTCCAATTTACCAAAAATTCATGCCCAATTTTCTGTAGAAAAGATAGTCACTTTGACCTGATAAGCGTCTAGAATTAACAAGTTTTGTAAACGAAAGGTTTAAGTGTAAAAATGGGTGACCCTAAGGGTTTGATTAAGATTAAAGCATAGAGATAATAAATTTGTTGGGTTGATTCACTACAGGAAGTGAAGTCAATAGTTGGCGAGATTTGAAAGAGATAAACAGTAATGATTGAAGGCTTAATTCAGCCTAGTTGAATATTGAGTGTTTAGATGGTTTTAAACCCGTAATGAAATGGACATGCATGACTTAAGGAATATGAAAGTCTATAATGAGATAATATCGAGAAATAGTTTTAAAAGGAAGTTACGAGGTATAATTGATAAAGCAAGTCTATAATAAGAAGTTGTGAGTTTCCCAATGGGGATTTATTCATTTGGTTTGATTTTGGGTTTTAATAACTAAATGTGTATTTGAGTTGTGTTTTCTTGGGATATGAGACCAAGCTGATATATATCTTGTTATGTTAGAACGTTATCGAGTTGGAGTATTGTGACATCTGGTAACGAGAGAAGATCTATCCCACGTTGTGATCAAAGGAGACTTAATTGGAATTGATGTCCATTGCTAAAGACCAAATGCAAGTGTTTCGTTCTCAAACTCGTGCCTTGCAAACTCTATGTTCTTAACCTATATTTATTCAAAGGTTTTATTCAAAATTTATCTTGCCAATAACTGATTCAACTTTGGATTCGATTTCATGAATTATTATAAAATTGTATCGAGCATGTGAACCTCGTTTTACAAAAATTGCTGAAACCTTGAATTATTGATTTTTTAAAAACTTTTTAGTTGAAAAATAACTTACCCAGTATGGGTTAGTTGACGGAAGGTCAACCTGCATATACGAGATTACTTCCACATAATTCTGGAAGTGAATCCATTATCTGATGTTGAAATCTTACAAATAAATATCGTTATTCTGGAATGTTGGGTTAAATTTCCCTCCCAGACTTGTTGATTTTAATATATTCAAAGGGGACTGGAGATATAAGTGTAAGAGGCTTGTGTGCGGCACAGTCCATCATAGCGTAAGAGGCCGAGTGACACACAGTCCAATATTTTAAGGCCCATGTGTTGCTTGGGGTGATGACCAGTTGAGGATCATCCTTCTACTAGTAGAGAAAGTTACATATTTTCTATTGTACATACGACTGATCATCGTGTACAATAGGGCGTGGTGAATGCTCCAGTATAGTCTCATTTCTTCCAATTAGAATTTGACATTAACACTGTAACGAAAGCCTATGTGCTAAGTTACTTATAGTGTTACTGGGAATTGTTGAACTTTGATTCTTCTTTCCGCAGTAACTTGAACTGCGTTCTTATCATTAATACCTTGTTGCATCGTGAACTCTGATTTATTTATTGTAGAGATATACATCGCTACACTTTCCTCATTTGTATTGCAAGTTAAATACTTTTACTGTTGGACATCCGGTTGGGATAATTATGGTATCTGTTGCTTAGTTATCAAAAGTTTGTATCAAAAGTTATTGTGAACTTCTAAATTGTTCAATTCTGAAGTTGTCGTACTTGCTCCTCTCTATGAGATTTGCTATGAATAAATATCAAAACTGTTTTAAAGTTGTTGAGGTGAATCATTTCTCGAATTCAGTAAACCTTCCTCCTGTTTAGAAATTTGTTGTTACAAATATTTCTTTCAGTATTAATTATCTGTCAAGCTGAAAAACCCTTACTTATGTTGAAAATGTCCTATTAATAAACTTGCTGAGCATTTCTTTAGCTCATACTTGCTTGTTTCAAATATTAACCTTTCAGAAAAAGGTAGATTGGCGAAACTTATCCGCATAATTCAGAAAAAGAAGGCAAGATGCCATGATGAAAGATGATTTGGTTCAGAGTATCTAGATCTGGTGTAAGATTATTTATTAGTTGATATGTAATAAATATTATCTTGTATAGAACATTATTGGTAGCTGGTATACTTCTTATCGAAGTTATACTAGTTTTATAAGATTTGTGTAAACATAGAGTGATTATAGTAATTTGTGGTAATTGGGAAATTATTTCTAAAAATCAAAATTTGAGGAACTTTATGGATGGAGTTACAAGTGTGATTTGACTTGTGGAGAATTGTAATAATTAATGTATAACTTGGGATTCTTGTTTTTAGCCCTATAACCTAAAAGATTATTGGGAGTTGGGGTCATAGATGTATTTTTCAATTATAGAATGTATACAGGTGAATTTATAATTGTTAAATAGGTGATTTTATGTTGAGAGTTTCCGCAGTGACGACCAGATCCATGACCCCGGATTTGGGGGCGTTACATCTTCTTTCCAAAGCATCCTTAGAGGATGTAACAGATCATTGGATAGAGTCCAATTCCCTCTTCACTCCAAACACAATCATCTTATTGATTTTGAGTTGCTCCCTATAGTAGGTGGTAATCCTTCTATGAAAGGGATCTTCAAGATTTTCCTCCATCATGGCTCTTCTATATTGAGAAACGATCTCCCTTTCTGCATCTGCAATTGTAAGATCAATAGAACTCATCCAGGATTCATCATCATAATCATCATGGATGTCTCCAGGAGCCATAAAACAAGTATCTGTTGTATTTGCCAAACTTTCCTTTAGGTTTCTTATTCTTTGCTCAATGTGCTCCAATCCTAGAATTTGCTCTGCATTTTGATTTGTTGATGTAGCCAAATTCTGTTATCTGGGATCGGGATGAACAAAGTTACTTGGATCTAATTCACCAGCATCCACCTCTTCATCATCTTCAATAAAATTCTCTAGTAACTCATCCTCCTTATTCACTCCACTCCCATCATCTTCATCTGTGTTTGATACTCCCCTATCTCTTTTACTCCTCTTCTTGAGACATAAGTTCCATTTCTATCATTTTTTGCAAATTGTAAGATCTTCATGTCACTCTTACTCATTTCCTTATTTTACATCAGGGTCTCACCCTGGAATCTCACCTATCCCCCCTCAAAGTGTTTGCACCATCTAAGGTGGGGCCCTCAAGTGTTTCACTCACATTCCTGAAAGAAATAGGAATGACCTCACTCACTCCCTCTCCTTTTGCCAAGCTGCAATCCTGCCTCTTACTCAACTCATTCATTCCTAATAAAGTGTTGCCACATCAATTGATTGAGTATAAATTGATGTCTTCAAGGTATCAGTTGATGAAGTGCTTGGGATATCCATCGATTGAGGCATACCCATGATTGATGTTGAGTATGAATTGATGAATTATCAGTTGATGGCTGAATATCAATTGATGAATGAACATCAATTGATGGAGTAGAAACAATTGAAGTTAGAGCAAATTGAGAGTTTATGTCATGAATGACTTGAGAAATGAAATCTTGAATTTCCTGTGAAGGAGAATCAAGAGATAGTGTTGGCTTTTCCTTGAATAACAAAGAAGGATAATTTGAAAATGCTTGAATGCCTATCAAGACATTTTCTAAAGAAATTTGAAGTGGTGGTGATTGAGGAATAGGAATAGATAAAGAATGGGGCTGCATCTCCATATTTATTGGAGATGTATCAAAAAAAGAAACTGAAGGCTCCGCCACAGTTGCCTTTGGCTTTCTAAAGTGTGTGTCCCCATGTGTAAATTTTTTTTTTCTTCTTTCTTTCATAGGATTTTGGAGTTTTCGTTTGAGTGTCCCCACCCTTGTTCAATGTCCCTGGTTGAGGGCTCTTTTCAATAATGACACCCTTTTGAGAGGAAACCAATAGAGATGTGGCATTTTCCTTTGTAACTGCCACAATCTTTTGAGAGACTGTGGAGTGGCTAGGCTGGGTTTGCAAACCCTTACTCTCCTTATCCTTCTAGATTCTTTGATGTTCCTCAATTTCCTCACAAGAACCATCCTCCTCTATTCTATCAACAACAACAGGTGTTTTTTCTTTGTTTTTGCAACAACAGGTTTTTGGGAACCTGTTGAGGTTGTTCTTCTAGATTGGGATTTTGGAATTTGATGTGTGACTTGGGGTGGAAAGTTGGGGTCATTGCTAACACCCTTCATAGCCAGAGAAGGCAAAGAAGATTGAGGTTGAGAAGAAATAGATAGTGTAGAGATGTATGACTGCACAAAAGCTGGGTAAATCAAATCCACATTACAACGGAGATTGATTCTCACCAGGTTTTTGAATACCCTTTTATTTTGGACCCAACAGTCCAATATCTCTGTTTCCATGTTAATATCCACATTCTTGACAAAATGGTTAATAAACAACATAATAAATCTAGCATAGTATATATGGTTTGATCTATTAGCCTATTTCCCATTTTTGCAGCAATCTGATTTATAATAATTGAAGATAAGATGTAATACCTATCAAACAGAATACTATAGGTTACCTCTTGTATACTGGTTGTTATTGCATCAAAATTACTAATTTTACCACCATAACACTTAATTATAGCATCAAAGAAGAATGACCATTCCTTCCTAAGATGTTTTCTAACTACATGACCTAGACTTATTTCAGGTTCAACATAGTTAACAGATTTTAGCATACTTCCAATTTCATCATCTATTGGTGCTTTATCAGTATTATTAGCAGGCAAATTTAGACATTCATCAATAACAACAGTAGTAATAGTATACTTATCGCCCTTGCAAGTGAATGCAATGGTTGAGCAATCCTTGACAACCTCTACATTGACCCAAAATTCCTCCACCAGTTTGCAAACAATTTTGGGTTCTTCCTTTAGTGTTTTCCTCACTTTGCAACTTAATTTCTAGAAACCTCATTAAAGGTTGAAAATCACGTGGTGCTTCTTCCACAATCGTACAGGCTACAAAATTATTCAGTTCGTAGTAGTAGCCACTCTGTGAAATTTTTTTTGAGGAAGTAGATGAAGATTCCATTTCTTGAGAATTGTTAGTAATCACAAACACTTTAGAGAGATTGAAAATGAGATTGAAAATAGAGAGAATTAGAGATTGAGTTCGTAGATAGAGAGAAAAAAAATAGTTAGAAAATGCAAGTAAGAATTAAAAGAAATCTTAATCTCAATATTTATATTTTTGAAGAGTAAATGATTCTCAATCGATTTCTTTCTCAAAATAGAACTTAATCGACCGTTAGATAAAAAGGTAAATGAAAGAATTACTAGTTTTGTCAATCGACTATTTTATACAAAGAGTTGTATGTATGAGTCAACTGATAAAAGTAGTAATCAACGACTAGATTTGTTACAGGTCGATTGATGACATGGACCCTAAAACTTCCATGTCATCGATTTATAAGAAATTTATCCATTGATAAACAAATATATCATCAATTGACATATTTATCAGTCGATAGCTGAAAATATCAATTGATGCATAAAATGTTTATCAATTGATTATAGAAAAATCAACAGATTAACATAATCAATGACTACAGTTAAAATAACATAAATAAATAACATGTCAGACATTTTAAAGAAACATAGTTAAGCATACCTAAATCACAGACCAATCTATTGAAGATAGATTTATATAATGGTTTGGTAAAAATGTTTGCAAGTTGTCTTTCACTAGGGAGAAAATGTAATTCAACAATACCATTCAGTACATGTTCCCTAATGAAGGGATACCTTATGTCTATGTTCTTGGTCCTTGAGTGTTGAACTGGTTTTTCAGTAAAGGAAATTGCACTTGTATTGTCACAGAATATTGGAAGTTTTCTTAAATTAAATCCATAATCAAAAAATTGATTCCTCATCTATAACACTTGTGTACAACAGCTTATAACAATAATATATTCAGCCTCTGCTATGGATGTAGACACTGAATTTTACTTTTTGCTAAACCATGATATAAGCTTATTTCCTAGAAATTGGCAAATGCCGGTAGTACTTTTTTTGTCAATTCTGCAACTCGCATAGTCTGCATCTGAATAACCAATTAGATCAAATTCAAAGTCTCTAGGATACCAAATACTAAGATTTGGTGTTCCTTTAAGATATCTGAATATTATTTTTATAGCAATCAAATGAGACTCCATAGGATCAGCCTGAAACCTAGCACAAAGACATGTAGCAAACATTATGTCTGACCTACTTGCAGTTAAAGAAACAAATGAACCAACCATGCCTCTATAACTTCCAATGTCCACTTTAGCTTCCTTAGTATTCAATTTAAGTTTAGTTGAAGTGGCCATGAGAGTTTTTGCATAAGAACATTCATTTAAATCGAATTTCTTTAATAAGTCAGAAATATATTTGGTTTGATTTATAAAATACCATCTTTAACTTGTTTGACTTGCAAACTAAGAAAATAGATAAGTTCTCTCATCATGCTCGTTTCATATTTACTCTACATCAACTTAGCAAACTTTTGACAAAGTTTCTCATTAGTTGAGTAAAAAATAATGTCATCTACATAGATTTGAACAAAAATAATAGAGCCATTAATATTTCTATTAAAGAATGTTAGGAATCATGTAGTGTGATGATAACAAATCACTTAGAATTATAAATTTGATTTATATTTTATAACTAGCCAATGGATATATGACATATAAATATCCAGTGACTAGAGAACCATTTATCAGTTAAAGTTATTGTTAATCAACTAATAAATTGGATTGTAACAGTTCATTCAGAGTTCTTTTCTTATCAATTCATTGTAATATTTCTATGGATGTAATGTACTAGTCAACTGATGTTTATTGGCTTCGATTGATAGCTCTTCAATGGATGCGAAGAATGGCTGACAAAGTGTAAATATTCTAAGTCAGAATTCTCACAAATGAAGTGATCAACTGATAAAGAAATCAATGGATATGAATATTGTTCGATGGATAAAAGTCAACTAAAGTCAAATCAATGGATCACCATCAACGGAAAAATACATCAAGACAATCAACGGATGAAAGAACAATCGATGGATAAGGGATCAATGGATATTCAAATATCCATTGATACATCACTGATCAATGGATAGCCTATCCATCGATGGATAAGAAAAGAAGGATTGATTGATAAGTTTCATAGCAATTATCAATTGATCAAGGTTTTTCAAAACAGTTAAAGACAAATGGAATGGAATCTTTGCAGGAGTCTGAATCAATGGAACACAGTCTTGTCAGGATTGTAAAGACTTTCAAAGGCACCTCTTCTGGTTTAATATTAATTTCTTGATATACAGTTTTTTTTAGGTCAATCTTTGAAAAGTAGACTGCGCCTTTCAGTTTGAAAGAAAAAAAAATCATCTATCCTTAGTAGTGGATATTTGTTCTCAATGGTCAGTTTATTTAGATCTCGGTAATCAATACATCATCTCATACTGCCCTCTTTCTTCTTTACAAACAACACTGGTGCACTCCAAGGCGACACACTCGGTCTTATCATTCACTTCTCTAACAACTCTTTTAGCTGAATGACCAATTCCTTCATCTCGACAGGAGTTAGCCGATAGGGAGCCTTCGAAACTGGTGAGGTCTCTGGTGCTAGGTCTATAACAAATTATATGCCTCGGTTGGGTGGTAATCTCGGAAGGTCTCTTGGAAACACATCATCAATTTCATTCACTACTGGGATGTCCCTTAAATCAAGTACTCCATTCTCTGCATATATAATATGTTTTAAATTTTAAACTTCATTTATCTAAAACTAACATTTAGAAAATAATCTCTTTCATTAACTATGAGAATCTCCTCTTTACTAGGTTTTCTCTCTTTTCCATATCAACCTCATAGGGTAAGTAAGCCTCACATCTTGTCACAACAATCTATTTGTTCTCTCTATCTCCTTTTGAGTTTGTTCACTTCCCATCTCTATAGTAATAACTTCCTACACTAACTAGGTGTAGTACATCAATTTCAATACCACTACCCTATTTTGAATCCACAGTTTCAGACCTCATTGAAACATCCTTACTCTCTTCTCGTCCGAATTTACAAAATCTGGCACGAATCTCGAAAATTCCATAGATTTACGTCATACTTTGCCACAGACAATTTCTCTTATTTAGGCCCAAAAACTTTATCTCCATATGATTCTCCATAAATTTCTGATAATACTACTGTACGTATGAAACGAGATTTTTTTTTAAAACTCACATTACTCTGACTCGTATCGTGATCCTCTTTTGTCCTCGGTAATCTCATCACAATTCTCGGTTCTTATTAGTAAAGTTAACTCATTATGACCCGGTTGGAACACCTTCAAAACTTTTAGAGGTAACAAGAATCATGGAATTTTGAAGAGAAAAGATTCCGTATCAATGCAAGTGTCACATAATTGTGGTCATCAAATTATGAGTTTTAAAGTAGTCATCATTTTAAAATAAAAGAATGAATGAGAGATCAATATGATCAAAAGAACTCAACGTTGCATGCCTTATTAAGACACTCACAAGTAAAGGGGTGTTTCCCCTCCTTATGATGTACAACTCACAAGCGATGGCATCCCATCAAACTTCTATCACACAGACAGATAGTCCTTGTGTCCCCTATAAATAGGGTTGTTCGTCTCAGTTGGAGTAAAGAAGCATGAAATGAATTCAAAATCAGACCAATAAAATTCGTCTTTTGATAATCGATTCTCTAAGGCACACCTTGGAATAAAACTGAACAGACTCCAAAGGTTTTATTTACGGAGAAAAGAATAACCAGAAAAGAAAGCACTAGTACACAACAAGCAAGTGAGGAATATATTGCAAATAGAGTTATCCATCACTTGGAGAAAATGGAAGTTCAAGTATCACAAACTCGACAGGGCCTCAGAAATTTGAAAGTAATTATCAAAACAGCCTCTGGCACAATTGAATACCCAAATACGGGTGAACACCAATATCAAAAATATAACTCAGAAGAGGAAATATATCTTCTAGAAAAATTCTCCCTTGGAGAGGTTTCCAAATAAATCATAGGAAATGAAGGTATTGCCAAGGTCTTCACAGATGCCTTCTCTATCAATTCCTCGGAAAGATCATCGTTTCACTATAAATCTAGTTCTCCACGTCCTGAGGTTATCGATATCTTACATCGTCGTCGACTCGTAATAATCTCGGGAGATTCCACAGTAGACATCGACAGCCGCAAAAAGTTCTATCCAACTCAGTACAGTCATCTCAAGAAAACACTTTAATTTTTAACTTATTCATTGGTACTATATCCAATAGTCCAACACGAACTCTAAATGAGCTCAAACGTCCTCACATAGCTATACACAATCCTACACACTCTCGTTTCTAGTTTACTATAACTTCAGCTCTGATACCATTCTATGACGCCCCCAAATCCGGGGTCATGGATCTGGTTCTCACAACTCAATTACACATTATTTATTAAACACAAAATTAAACCAAATGAACAAATCCCCCTTTGGGAAACTCACAACTTCTTACACCAACATGTAGTCATGATACTCCTCAATAATTTTCGTTACTTGACCGACTCGAGACAAGTCCTCTATCTTGCTCGAAATCGTCTCTCAAAACGGTTGCTTCACCATTTTCTTATGCTCATTTCACTTAACACCTTCTTTTCTACCATTTTTAATAAATTGGAAATTATTCTTTTTGATCGATTTGTTTTCTGAGGTCTTCCATGACCGACAAAGAATCTCCCATAAAAGTTTTAGATTTTATTAAGCTCCGTAGCTAGTCCAATCATACCATCAAATTTGGACAAAAACAGAATTTCCATTTTCTGCGCTACCGTTACTAAATCGGCCATAACTTTTGACTCGTAACTCCGAATGACGCAAAATTAGTGCGTAAACGATCTAGAGACTATCTACTATCTAACCATATCAGCCATAAGCCAAGAACAGTGAATGAAGGTTCCCAGAATATTCTGGACAGTTTCTGCAGAAAAAAATTAGCATGGTGACGTTTGTAAACTCATCGTTTTCCATTTCTATTCAACTTCAATTCAACCAACAATTAATCCCAAACTCCTCAATCAACATCAACAATCCATATACTATAACTTTAAGCCATAAAAAATAGTTTAGCCCAAGAATTAAGATTTTAACAATCAAGTAACAACTAGGTGTTTCCATGGCCAACCAAACTTAATCTATACTACCCATAACATATATAAGCTATAACAATCATCATCCAAGCCATATGAACTCAAGAATCAAAGAAAATAAATATTTATTTTCGGAGTTACTATTTATGTTCTTGAGGGTTTTGATCATTGCAAGAGATTGAATGGATGGAATGATATAAGATTCAAGACAAGGCAAGAGGAGGGTTATACCTTCGATTTAAGCTATAGAACACAACGAACAAGCAAGCCTATGATGATCCCCCAAAAATGCATCCCTTGTTCTTCAAGAAATCATGGTGAAAAGTGGTGTTGGTGATGAAGATGATGACTAGGAAAGAACGGGTACAAAGAGAGGTGAACAACGAGACCGAAATCAATCGATTCCGACAAGAATCGAGCAAGTTATCAACAATCTCTCCATTCTCTTCACTTTTCTCTCTTCATCTCTCACTCTCTCTCTCACAATCGGCAAAATGAAAGAAATGGGGGTGTTGGCTGATTTTTGTTTTCTTTTATGTGTCCCCTAGCTTTGTGTAGTAGTCGCGTAATTTCCAAACGACGTTTTAATCTCTCGCTCTCGTACTTTATTCATCAGACAAACTTAAGTTTTAAAAATATCAAATTCTCATTTTATAATTCTCTTATGAATTATTATTATTAAATTAATATACTTTAATTGTTTCAAGAATATACGAAACAATTCTCCGGATAAATACTATTCACTTTCACCGTCTCTCAAATTCTGTTCTGGCATTCGAAAGGACTTTAAATATATTTTATGGAACTAATTTAATAAGAAATCTCATATTTATTATATATGTTGAATTAATAGCATATAATACAAATATCCTCAAGTCATACGCCTCTGAAATCTCACAGAAGTCGCGTACGCTCCAATATCTCGTTCTGCACAAAACTAGTAGCAGAATTGAAACTTTGTTGGAAAAGCAATACGACTTACATTCAATTATTTCTTCCATATATATAATAATAATACGGCTTCGAAATCTTTTAAGTTTTGACATTTACAAAAACACTGTACACCGGAATTATTATTATTATTTTTTAACTCTTAAAATTTCAGGTTATTACACTCTTCAAACTCTATGTGAATGCACTGAGCAAGTATGGAAGAACAAGATGCAACTCTTGATTAAAAAATATGAGGCCTTTAACTTTAAGAGTGATGAAGCAATTAATGACACATATAGTAGGTTTCAAAAGATGTTAAATGAGCTAAACCTATATGGAAGAGTATATGCTGTTGAGGATACTAATCTCAAATTCTTGAGGTCTTACCTAGGGAATGGAAACCAATGACTGTGTCCATTAAACAGTCTCCTAATTTCAAAGAGTAGAATCTTGACAAGTTGTATGGAATTCTGAAAATGTATGAGTTGGAACTACAAAAAGATGAAGAGATTGAGAAGAGTCATAAAATTGACAAGTTTGTTGCTTTGATGGTAAAGGATAAGAAAGTTGTAGAGCCCTCTGAAGATGTTGCTGTTGAAGAAGGAAGGAAGGTGATTCATAGAAAAGTTGAGGAATCAATTAGTTGAGGATGATGAGTCATATATCAAGGAAGATATTGATGAAATAGATGAGCATCTATCTTTTCTTCCAAGAAATTTTTCAAAGCTCAAATTCAAAAGAAATCCAATGCAAAGGCCTGGATCCCAGTTCAGAAAAGAGAGTCAACAAAACAAGAATCTTGTTGATAGAACTCAATTCAAATGTTTCAACTGTGGATTGGTTGGTCACTTTTTGAATGAATGCAGAAAGCCAAAAATGGAAAAGAAGTCAAAGTTCAGTGATGGTATTGATTACAAGAAAAAGTACTTTGATTTGTTGAAACAAAAAGAAAAGGCTTTTGTAACAGAAGAAAAGGACCGGGCTGTTGAGGATGATTCTGAAGAGGAAAAGTTCATCAATCTTGCACTAATGCCTAACCATGATAATCAAGAAGCTAGTTCATCTAGCAATAAGGTAATTTCTACAAATCTATATGAGTTGTCTAAGGATGAAAGCAAAAATATAATTACTGAAATGTCTAATGAATTGTACAACTTGCATGTCACTCTTAAGTCCTTAAACAAAGAACACACTACACTCAAAAGCTCCATGGAATCTCTAACTGAGCTCCATGGATAGATTCAAGGTAGAAAACAAAGTTGCTAGAGAGGAATTAGTTGAGTGTAAAAAGAAAATAGAAACTTTGAAAGAATTGTTAGAAGTAGAACTACAAACCATTGACAAATGGAACAGGTCCAGTAAAGCTAGAAAACAGTTGAATGACATTCATGGAACAAACTCTTTTATCATGTTGTCTAAAACTATTGAGAAATTAGCTATTTATGAGAACCAATCAATGGATAAGGAGAAATCGATTACTAATCCTAAATCAACTGATAAGGATTATCCATCGATTGATAATGATGACTCAACGGATAATCATCCATCGATTAAGAAATCCTCGACTACTAAAAAATCCACTTTAAGAACCAAGCTTAACAGACCTGTTAAATTTGTAGAGGAAGATAGCTCCTCTAAACCTCAAAAAAAAATTGAGAAGGAAAATATAGGACATTTATCTAAAAACCAGTTGAAGGAGAAATTAGAAAAGATAAAGCCTGAAACTAAGCCTAATGAGAAAAAGAAAAAGAATAGAAATGGTAAGGTAGATATAAATAAGCACAACAACTACACACCTAACATGTATGCACCTAGAAAAATTTGTGCTAAATGTGGTAGTAAAAATCACCTATCTGTGCACTACAAATCTGAAATGCATGTCATGCCTAACTTTCCTGCAAATCCTATTTTTCCTCAATAAATTGTTCCTTATGCTATTCATGCTCAATATGCATCTATGCCTTATATGTTTAATCCATATATTGCATTTGCCAACATGAATATGCCTACTATGTCTTAGAATGTTAATACCAATGTTCATGCATTAAACTTATCTAATTCTGCAAGCATGGACATTCTTAGCATTAGCATGGGTGAGGAAACCAACACCCAAAGTTGAAGTAGAATTAAAACTACCTAAACCAAAGGTACAAAAGTTAGAAACCAAACCAAAGGTAGAAACTAATAAGAAAGGACCCAAGGCAACTTGGGTACTAAAATTAACTTGATTGTTTTTGGATGTATGCAGGGAAAAAAAGGAATCTTTGGTACTTGGACAATGGATGTTCAAGGCATATGACTGGAGATAAATCCATGCTCATAAAGTTTATGGAGAGAGCTGGCCATGGAGTGACTTTTAGAGATGACAACAAGGGTTACTCCATGAGATATGGCTTGATTTTAACAGAAAATGTCATCATTGAACCTATTGCACTTGTTGATGCTTAAGAAACAATTTGTTAAGCATTAGTCAACTATTTGACAATGGAAATAAAGTTTGCGTCATAACTGAAGCATGCATAATTTCCAACAAGAAAAATGGGAGCCTAGTAATGCTAGGAATAAAAAAAGAAATGTATACATAACTGACTTTAACTCAATAAATGCATATCAATGACTTGTCTTCTATCAAAAGCAAGTACATATGAGAGTTGGTTGTGGCACAAGAAATTAGCTCACTTGAATTTCAAAGCCATGAATCAGTTGGTCAAGAAAAATAAAGTGAGAGGATTACCACAGATGGAATTTTTCAAAGATGGACTATGTGATGCTTGTCAAAAAGGCAGACAAAGAAATGGATCATTCAAGTCAAAATTAGAATCATCAATTGAGGAACCACTTGAGTTGTTACACATGGATTTGTTTGGTCCTGTAAAAATCATGTCCATTGCAAAGAAAAACTATGTTTTAGTCATTGTGGATGACTTTAAGATTCTCATGAACTTATTTCTTACATTCAAAAGATGAAGAATGTGAGATCATCATCAAGCACATCAGAGAAGTAGAGAAAAGTCTTGGTTTGAATGTAAAGAAAATAATAAGTGACAATGGAACAGAATTCAAGAATTTCACAATGATTGAGTTTTGTGAAGCTAAAGGAATCATACATACTTTCTCTGCACCAAGAACTCCTAAAAAAAATGGGGTAGTTGAAAGGAAAAATAGGACACTAATTGAAGAAGCTAGAACAATGTTGGAAGATGCAAAGCTACCAACCTATTTCTTGGATGAGGCCATTAATGCATCATTTTATATTCAAAACATCTCCATAATAAATCAGGCTCAAGGAAAGACTCCATATTAATTGATTAAGAAAGATAAAAAGCTAAAACTGGGGTTTCTTCATGTCTTTGGTTGCAAATGTTATGTTCTGAAAAATCAAGGTGAAAAACCTAGGTAAGTTTGAAGCCAAGGCTGATGAAGCCATATTTGTTAGTTATGCACTGTCAAGCATAGCCTACAGAGTCTATAATATTAGACTACACATTGTTATGGAATCTGTACATATAGTTTTTGATGATAAAAAGATTCAAGGCTTGTTTGATGAAGGAAATCATGACACACTGCAATTTGAAAATGAATCCAATGAAATAAATGAAGAAAGTGATGAAGAAGTAATTTCAGTAAATTCACAAGTACTTAGAAACCCAATATCAATTAATGTCACAACATCAATGGATAATTTATCAGTGGACAGATATTCATCGACTGATAATGTATCAACTGGTAATTCTTCAATGGATTATCAACACTCTACATTAAGGGTATCTAATTCAGGGGGTGGGGGGGTTTAAAATCAATTTTCAAATTCAAACCAACATGATTACAACAATAATGATAATGAAGCTACATCATCAAGGATGAATTTACCTCTACAAAGAAAATGGATAAAAAGTCATCCTTTTGAGTTGATTATTGGAAATGCAGAAGATGGTGTCAAAACAAGGAGTGCTACTCAAAATGAGTGTATGTATAGAAGCTTCCTATCTCAAGAAGAACCTAAAAGAATTGAAGATGCTCTCAAGGATCCTGATTGGGTAATTGGCTATGCAAGAGAAACTCAATAAATTTGAAAGAAATAAAGTATGAAAGTTGGTGCCCAAACCAAAGGGTAATTGGTACAAAATGGGTATTCAGGAACAAGATGGATGAAACTGGTACTGTGACTAGAAACAAGGCAAGGCTTGTGGCAAATGGTTATTCACAAGAAAAAGGAATTAATTTTGAAGAGACCTTTGCACCAGTGCAAGATTGGAAGCAATCAGGATTTTCTAGCCTATGCCGCACATGTTAATTTCAAAGTCTATCAGATGGATGTGAAGAGTGCATTTTTTAATGGAGAATTAGAAGAGAAAGTCTATGTGGAACAACCTCCTGGTTTTGAAGATCCAAATTTCCCTGACTTTGTCTACTATCTACTCAAACCACTATATGGCTTGAAACAATCACCAAGGACCTAGTATGACACTTTATCTCAATTTCTCATTGAGAAACACTTCATAAGAGGTACTGTAGATAAATATTTATTTCATAGAAATGTCAATGGCTCAATTATTTTTGTTCAAATTTATGTGTATGATATTATATTTGGCTCAACAGATGAGGGACTTTGCAAAATGTTTGCCAAATTAATGCAAAGTAAGTATGAAATGAGCATGATGGGAGAGCTCTACTTTCTTAATTTGCAAGTTAAGGATGATATTTTTATAAATCAAATTAAGTACATTCATGACTTCTTAAAGAAATTTGACTTAAGTGAATATTCTTCTGTAAAAACTCATATGGCCAATACTACTAAACTTAAATTGAATAATAAGGAAGCTAAAGTGGACATTTCAAGTTATAGAGGCATAATATGCTCACTTTTATACTTAACTGCTAGTAGGCCTGATATAATGTTCTCTACATGTGTGTGCTAGATTTCAGGCTAATCCTAGAGAATATAATTTAGTGGCTATTTAGAGAAATTTTAGATATCTCAAGGGTACACCAAATTTATGTATTTGGTATCCTAGAGATTCCGGTTTTGATCTAATAGGCTACTCAGATGCAGATTATGCAGGTTGCAAAATAAACATGAAAAGTACAACATGCACCTGTCAATTTCTAGGAAACAAACTTGTGTGATGGTTTAGCAAAAAGCAACACTTAGTATCAACTTTTGTTGGACCAAATCAAGCCTAGCCTATGTAATTATTTGTCTTGCTATAACATAGTTAGTACTTCTGTAATAGGGTAGTGACTTAGATATTTCTCTGTATTATTGCAGATAAAAGTTTGATCAGATTATATTTCAAGTTGTAATTAAAGTCAAGAATAAAGTATGTTAGAAGATTCAAGTTGAATCATGCAACAAGACAAAGAAGACTTTTTAGAGAAATAAGGAATACAACCTGAGAATTCTACTAAGGCAATTAATCAGTCGAGAAGTCACCCTTTCGAGAAGTCAGAATTTTGTAACTGGTCGAGAAGTCTCAAACACACTCATTAGCTCATTATTCGATCGAGAAGTCAGTCATTCGAGAAGTTAAAGTATTGAAGCCATTCGAGTAGTGTGAAATGTTAATCATTCGAGAAGTCCAGAAAAATAATTTGAGAAGTTAGCAAAAGGAGCATTCAAGAAGCGGTAAAGCTGAGTCATTCGAGAAGTCACAGTTTCAAGTTTACATTCGAGAAGTCTAGTCTAATCGAGAAGTCATCAAATAGAGTATGTGATCGAGAAGTCTATTCATTCAAGAATTCAATCATTCAAGGACTAATCGAGAAGTCACAGCTAGTACTCAATCGAAAAGTCAATCACTATGACTTCTCGAATCAATTTAAACAGATTACTCGACTACACCAAGGATCTATTTTCTAGGAGAATTGTAAAAGAACAAGACATATAATTTGTAGCTCTGTCTTTGCAGGATAAGCCAAGCCTGTAAAGATAGAGACAAGTCTACAATGAAGTTGGGAAGATAGTCAAGACAAGTGACAGAAGATATAAGGCTGAATGTAGCAGACTGTCACAACAGTGTTAGCTAGAAATAGCTATTACTCAAATATAAAGTATATCTTATCTATTTTTAGTTTTAGCTAAACTGTCTTATATGAGCATGTGCACAGGACATGTTGTCTATATATTTTATGCACAACCACATTTGATAGAAGTCTTAGATTTTATATTGTAATCTTCCTAGAACAAGAAGATGAATTTTAATTTGAATTTCAGATTGTAGCAAAGATTCTTTCTAATACAATTAGATTGAAAGTTACATCCTGTGTTTATTTACTGTTCTATGATTTGATAAATACTTTGATAAATACTTAACTTGTTCAAGATTCAATCTGTAAATCAGTTCATCAAGTTTCATTGCATTTACAAAAAAAAAATATGTTAAAGTATACATTCACCCCCCTGTAAACTTCTGAACTCATTATTCCTAATAACTTCAACTGTAGAAGCTGAGTACATTGCTGCTGGAAATTGTTGTGCACAAATATTATGGATGATGAATCAATTATTTGACTATGGGTGCAATATGAACAAGATTCCTATTTACTGTGATAATACAAGTGTCATTGCCATAAACGAGAATGAATGGTACAATTAAATTACATTTTGTCCCTAGTTAACAACAACTTGCAGACATTTTTACCAAACCTCTAGATGAATCTAATTTTAATAGATTAGTCTGTGAGTTAGGTATGTTCAATTTTACTTAAAATTTTGAAAATGTCTACTAAGTTATGTTTAATTTTATACAGTCGTTGTTTACATTTATCTGTTGAATCTATGTGATCAATTGATAAATGTATTAACTATCAATAGATATTTTTCAGTCATCAATGGATATATTTTAATCAACTGATAAAATATATATCTATTGATGGATATTTATCTATCGACAGATAATTACCCTGGTAATTTTTTATTGATTAATAAATTAATTATTTTGTATTAATAGATGTAATTACCCATCGATGGTAATAGAATTCTATACATTTCTAAACATCCATTGACTACTTTTTAAAATTAGCCGTTGATACTCTATTTTATCCATCGACAAATACATATACTTCTGTATGTATAAAGTCGGTTGATATTTAGAGTATGTCTAGTTATCTTATTTTCAAACGGTCATTTCTTTTCACTAAAATAGCAAAAATAATTGTTGTGACTTATTTTAAGTCATTTTATTCTTCAAAAATATAAATAGCAATTTCATTTCTCATTTCATTTCACCTGCTATTTCTACTTAACAATTACTCTCTAATTTTTTTCTCTCTAAGAACCCTAAGATGATTTTACTTACTTTTCTTTAAGTTTCTTTTCTAATATACTCTAAGAATAGTAATGGCACCACAAAAGAAGATCTAATCATCAACAGGCTTCATCTACGAGAAGAACAACTGTATAGCTTGTATGATAGTGGAGGATGCCCTTGTGGATTTTCATCAATTGATGAAGTTTCTCAATGAATGCAAGTTGTCAAAGGCATTAAGTGGAGCACCCACAATAGTGTGTGAACTTGCAGAGTAATTTTGGAAGTCTACAGAAGTGTCCAAAGATGGGAAGGTAATTTTTTACACTTGTAGAGGTAAACTCTATACTCTTACTAGTGTTATTATCTATGAATGCTTAGAAATTCCCAATGATAATTGTGATGCCATGCCTAATGATGAAGAAATTAGAAATATGTCTGTTGTTGTTAATTATGCTGAATCTGAATATAGTTTAGGAGAAGTAGTTAGAAAGAATTTGAGAAAAGAGTGGAGCTATTTCTTTGATGTTATTATCAAAGTATTTTCTGGAAAAATAAGCAATTTTGATGCTATTACTACCAGTATGCAACAAATTGCTTATAGTATCCTATTTGGTAAATATTTTGGTCTTAGCACATTGCTCATAAATGAGTTAATTACAATTAGGAAATAAAGAGTCTAGGAAAAATAACATCTATTTTGCTAGATTCATTATGTTGTTTATTAACCACAATGTTGGAGAACTTGAGATCACATATACCAGGAAGACAATGGAGCCATGGAATCAGAACGAAAGGGTCTTCAAGGACTTGGTGAGAATCAACCTACATCCGAGGTTGTGCGTCATCTATCCTCCTTTTATAGAGGTATATTTCAAAATCACAATTTCTCTTTTACTCCCGCTGAGGTACCACTTTCTTTGCCTTCTGCAATAATGGAGGGAATTAGAAATGCCCCCATCCCTCCTACCCAAGTTGCAAAACCTTCAAAATCCAATTCTAAGAAAACCACCTCAACACTCAATAAGTTGTTCTTGTAAAATCCAAAAAAAGAAAAGCTATTGAGAGGAGTGTGAAGGTGGTTAATAAGGGTGAGGGAACCAGCCAATATCAAGAAATCCAGAAGAATAAGGATGGTGAGGGTGAGACTGTACAGTCAGCCAACAGTCCAATCTCCCAAAAGATTAAGGCTGTGATAAAGGATTTAAGCACATCCCTAGCTTCACCTTCTCAACAAGGTGTAGTTATTGACAAGAGGTCTCAACCAGGACCATCTATTGGGGGTAATGGACACAAATAATTTTAAGCCTTCAAAAGAAGAAAGAAAAGCAATGTAGATGCATATGGGGCACACACAATTGCAAATCCAAATGAAAGTTTGGTGGAGCCTTCCGTTTTTGCTCTTGATGTATCTCAGGCAAATGCTGAGACACAACCCCATTCATGATCTATTCCTTCTCATCAATCTCCTTCAAAATCTATTTCTTCAAAAACGTTGGTGATAGAAGACATCAATGTTTCAAATTCACCCTCTTTACAACTCAGGGTGGAGCCAACACTCTCACCTGACTCACCACATAAGTGTAACACCTTGGTTCAGCAGGATAAAAATGAAAATTCTCCTCAGTCAATGGATATTTCTCAATCAACTGATAATATCCAACATCCATTGGCTTATACTCATCCATCGATGGATATCCTCACATCCATCGACGAGCTTCAATCAACTGATATTCATCAATCAACAGATATTTCTCATCCATCGATTGACACTTCTATTCCTAATGATGAAAAATCTGTTCAGATTAATACCACTTTGCTCATTTATTAAACAATTCAAGTTGCAAATACACTTCTAGGATTGAGTGAAGTGGGTAGGGTGTGTGAGAGGCATGATTTGCATATCCTGGCAAAAGGAACGAGTGTGAATGAGACGCCCTTAAATTCTTCTAAGGTGGCAAAAGGAGAGTGTGTGAACAAAGAGAGTTCCACCTTAGGAGGTGATGCAAAAAGAGAAGTTTGTGAGGGAGAGGTGAGAATCCAGGATGAGATCCTGATGCAAAAACATAGAGAAGAGAGTGAGAGACAAAAGAATAGAGAGAAACCAATTTCACCATCTCATGAAGCATCAACTTCTAAAACTGAGCAATTTGCAGCAGAACTCACCCAAGAGTTGAGGTTGGAGTTAGGGGGAGATGGAGAAAATAGAGTTCCTGCAGGAGTTGTAGATGCCCACATGGTGGAGGAGGATGAAATTGATGTTAATTTGGATGTTGATACATTTCAACATGTAGATCCTCATTATCAGAAATTAGCAGCAACCACTAACTAAAAGGCTGAGAAGATTTTGGGATTGGTGTAGAAAGAAGAAGAGTTCAGAAGTGGGAAGGAGAGTCTAGCAAGGATGGCTAATGATGTATCTCACATTAATCCTGAAGATTTTGAATCTAATGAGGATGATGACACATTGGAGCCAATCATGAGAGATGATGATGCTACATTGGCTGATACTCATAAGGAGATTGTAACTCAGCATAGAAGATCAATGGCTGAGGTTGATATCTAGGACCTTGTCCAAATAAGAATTCTGAATTTCTACCATGACAATCTCAAGATTCAAAAGATGCATGTCACTGGCACAAGGAAAGCATTGAAGGGAATTAGGGATGATATTGAAGCAAACAAACTTCACTATGATTCCTACATTGACTCAAGACTCAATTTTAGCACAATGAGCAGAATCAAACAGATACTAGACAAAGATCTATTGTGAAGGATAAGGTGGATGTTTTGGAGAAAAGAGTGACAGAGATGGAGATGAGTATGCAGCTCATTTTGAAAAATCAAGCTACTCAAGTCAAACTTCTTGACAGACTTCTACAAACTCCTATAGCTTCTCAATCCCTAGCATTAATTGATGATAACAAAAAGGGGGAGAAGTATGGTGGTGATGCTGAATTAAGAAAGGAGGTAGAAGATGTTTTGAAGGAAACTCAGAATTCTTTAGAAAAAGAGAAAAATGATGCAGACAAGAATAAGGAAGTCAAAAGGATGAAAGCTGGGATAGTGAAGCAGTTTGATGCATTGGCTAGTAAAAATAAAGCCATAGATGTAGAGAAGCCCATTGAGATCATGACTACTAGTTCTTTCCCAACAAAGTTAAATTCTGAGACTATCGTTGTTGGATCCTCTAAATCTCATAAGGCTGGAGGAATAAGGATGGAAGAAATTAGCTCACAACCTGGTGACAGGAAAATCAAGGAAATACTTGTTGAAGATGATAAAAAGAAAATATCTGTCACAGGTGGTGGAGATGACAAACTATTGCAAAAAGCAATAGTTGTTGGTATTAAAGAAAGAGAACAATAGAATAAGGCAGGAGAAGAGTTAGCCATTCAAATACAAAGGTAATTTGATGAAGAGAATGAAAAGATTTTAGAATCCAGGAGGAAAGAGGCTGAGAGGAAGCCGAGATCAAAATAAAGGGCAAACAAATCTGTTAAAGCCTCAAGTGTTAAAAGGAAGTTGAATGTTGATGAAGTGGAAATGGCTAAGGATGAAATGCCAAAGAAGATAGATAATCAAGATCAACCATCTAGAAGTGGCCAAGTCAAAGAAATAGAAGTGTTCAAAACCAAGCCAAGAAACAACATTCCAATCAAAACTGATTGATTGATAACTGTCAAGGGCCAAAGGATAAGAGACGTGGATCTTCTTCATACTGAATATGAGGATGATTCACACTCATCTTTTACCTTTTCACAAGTGAAGGAACATGACTATATAACCCTAAGAAAGATCTATACTATACTCAACATGAAATATTATCTAATCAAGGAGTTTGCACAAGACATTTTGCAAAGGATGAAGGACATGAGAGAAGTGCCTGTTCAGGTAGAAAGAGATGACAGAATCAAAATTTGGAATCCTGAAGGGAATAAGGTACTACATAAGCCTTTCTACATGATGATCTATAAGGATATGGAGGGCAATGAAAAATGCATTGATATCTTTCAAGAAATTGACAAGTTGTCTAACTTGAATCTTAATCACTTGGCATGTCAACTGGACTATAGAGTTGAGGATGAGAAGATTTTAAAAGGGTCACTTTACAGATAGATGAAAGAAAATTAAGACAGTAAATTAGAATCTCCTACAAATTTCAGAAATCATCTGTCACTGGTATTTAAATTATTTGTCTTAGAATTGTGTTACTTGTCAAATTTATAATTCATGCCAGAGTGAAAATATTTAGGGTTTTTGTTATCCTTAACTTAGATTTATGTCTATTTCTCATATTCATAAATAGGGGGGAGATTGTTATGAATCATGTAGTGTGATGATAACAAATCACTTAGAATTATAAATTTGATTTATATTTTATAACTGGTCAATGGATATATGACTTATAAATATCCATTGACTAGGGAACCATTTATTAGTTGAAGTTTTTGTTAATCAACTGATAAATTGGATTGTAATAGTTGATTCAGAGTTCTTTTCTTATCAATTGATTGTAATATTTCGATGGATGTATGTACTAGTCAACTGTTGTTTATTGACTTCGATTGATAGCTCTTCAACGGATGTGAAGAATGGCTGACAAAGTGTAAATATTATACGTCAGAATTCTCACAAATGAAGTGATCAGCTGATAAAGAAGTCAATGGATATGGATACTGTTCAATGGATGAAATTCAACTAAAGTCAAATCAATGGATCATCATCAACGAATAAATACATCAAGACAATCAATGGATGGAAAAATAATCGATGGATAAGGAATCAATGGATATTCAAATATCTATTGATACATCAATTGATCAATGGATAACCAATCCATCGATGGATAAGCACAGAAGAATCGATTGATAAGCTTCACAACAATTATCAATTGATCAAGGTTTCTCAAAATAGTTAAAGACAAATGGAATGGAATCTTTACAAGAGTCCGAAGCAATGGAAGATAGTCTTGTCAGAATTGTAAAGACTTTCAAATGAACACAGTCTTCAAGGAGAAGATCAAGACAAAGGCTTTTCGAGATCTAGATAAAGTTTAAGGAAAATTGTGAAATAAACTACTTTCTATTTTAGTGTAAATATCGTATAATGTATTTTATACATTTATCAGTTGATAGAAAATAGAAGTAGAAATGAACTACTATATATAGTTTAGTAGTTCATTATAGCAAGAGTGTGAAAATAAAATAGAATAAGAAAGGCTTAGAAAATATAAGAATCATTTGTATTGTTTTTCTTTGTTTGATTTTGCATATTGTAAGCCGCTTGGTTTCTAGACCAGTGTTAATTGAAAGTAAAATATTCACTGGTGGAAAACCAATCTAGTATTAATTTTTAATATTTGTTTTCAAGTATTGATAGTTTAATTTCAATTGTAATTTTTCTTAGTTTCATTTTCCAAACACATAAACACTATTGATGCAAACTTAAATCCGCAATAATTTGATAAAAATTCTTAAGTTTATATTCAACCCCCCTTCTACAAACTTGTACTAAAAGAAATAACAAAGAGAGTTTTATGAAAAGTACCTCTTGTGAAGTGATTCTCAATCAAGAATTTAGAAAGTGTGTCATACCAGGCTCTAGATGCTTATTTCAAACCATGCAGTGCTTTGAGAAGATAGTATACAAATCCATGATTAATAAGATCCACAAAACCAGGAGGTTGTTCCACATATACTTCTTCTTCTAATTCTCCATTGAGAAAGACACTTTTCACATCCATCTGGTAGACTTTGAAGTTGGCATGTGCATCATAGGGTAGAAAAATCCTTATAGCTTCTAACTAACCTTGCAATAGGTGCAAAGGTTTCATCGAAATCTATTCTTTCTTCCTGTGAATAACCCTTTGTCACCAACCTTGCCTTGTTCCTTGTTACATTACCAGATTCATCCATTTTATTTCTGAATACTCATTTTGTACCAATAACATACTTGTTCTGTGGTTTGGGCACCAGCTTCCATACCTTGTTTTTTCAAAGTAATTTAACTCCTCTTGCATAGGTACTATCCAATCAGGATTATTCAAGGCTTCTTCAATCTTTTTTGTATTTTCTTGAGATAGAAAGCTGCTATACAAGCATTCATTTTGAGTTGTACTTCTAGTTTTGTCACCATTATCTGCATCTCCAATGATCAACTCAAAGGGATGGCTTTTGGTCCATTTCCTTTGTGGAGGTAAATTGGTTCTTGAGGATGATGCTTCATGATCATTAATATGATTATGATCACTGTGATGTGATTGATTATTTGATAACCCTCCCCTTGAAATGGATATTCTACTTGAAGATTGTTGGGCAGAGTGATTATCCATTGAATGGTTATCAATTGATGTATTATCAGTCGATTAATGATTATCAACTAATAAGTTATTTGTTGGTGTATTGACATCAATTGATGGAGAATTTCTGGGTACTTGACTTCTTGATATTTCCATATCATTATCAATTTCTTCACCATTACCAGTTAATTCATGTTCAAAGTGCAAAGAGTCATGATATCCTTCATCAAACAATCCTTGAATTTTCTTGTCATCAAAGACTACATGCATAGAATCCATAACAATGTGTAATCTAAGATTTTAGACTTTGTAAGACTTAGTTGTTATTCCATATCCAAAAAATATAGTTTCATCAGCTTTGGCTTCAAATTTTCCCAAATTTTCACCTTGATTTCTTAGAACAAAACATTTGCAGCCAAAAACATGAAAAAAATTTATTGTTGGCTTTTTGTCTTTCTTCATCAATTGATATGGAGTTTTGCCTTGTAATTGATTGACCATGGAAATATTTTAAATGTAGCATGAAATGTTGATTGCTTTTGCCCAAAAAATATGTGTTTAGCTTTGCTTCTTCCAACATAGTTCTTACAGCTTTAATAAAGTCCTGTTTTTCCTTTCAACTACTCCATTTTGTTGAGGAGTTCTAGGAGTAGAGAAATTCTGAGTGATTCCTTTTTCTTCAAAGAATTCTTTCATTGTTGAATTCTTGAATTCAGTACCATTATCACTCCTAATATTCTTGACCTTCCATTCAGTCCCATTATCAACGTTTTTCACATGATTGATGATGAATTTCCTTGCCTCATCCTTTGAGTGAAGAAAATACACCCATGTGAATCTTGTGAAGTCGTCCATAATTACTAAGGAATATTTCTTTTTTAGAAATTGACATGATATTGAGTGGTCAAAATAGACCCATATGCAATAATTCCAAGGGCTTATCAATTGATGGTTTTAACTTGCACTTGATTGATGCCTTTATTTGATTTCCCATTTGACAAACATCACACAAACCATCCTTGGTGAATTCCATCTGTGGAATTCCTCTAACCAAATTCTTTCTGACCAATTGATTCATGGCTTTGAAATTTAGATGGGCTAGCTTCTTGTGCCAAATCCAATTTTCATCTATATTGGCCTTGCTAAGTAAACATGTCATAGAGTCTGCCTTTACAGAATTGAAATCAGCCACATAGACATTTCCTTTCCTTCCACTAATTAAGAGAATTTCGCCAGATTCTTTGTAGTCTATGATGCATGGTCTAGTTGAAAACCACACACCATTCCCATTATCACACAATTTACTGATACTTAGCAGATTATGTTTCAATCCATCAACTAATGCTACAGGTTCAATGATAACATTTTCACTTGTAATTGAGCCATATTCCAGAGTAAATCCTTTGCTGTTATCTCCAAAAGTAACTCATGGACCAGCTTTCTCCAAAAACTTTGTGAGCAAAGACATATCTCTATCATGTGCCTAAAACATCTACTGTCTAGATACCAGAGATTCCTTCTTCTTTTTCCCTACACACAATTAAAACAATCAAGTTACTTTTGATACCCAAGTTGCCTTGAGTCTTCTCTTATTAGTTGCAGTTTGTTCATTTGTTGTCAACCTTGTTTCCTTTTATTTTAGTAGATTCAGATCCACTTTAACCTTGGGAGTTTATTTTTGAGACACAAACACCTTGGAACACATGGTAGGAATATCATGCGTAATTTTAGATTTAACAATGTGATTAACATGATTGTTAGTAGTTATAGGCATATCCATGGCATTCCAATTATGTTCATATTGGCATATGCAAATAAGGGATTATATACGTAAGGCATTTTTATATGTGACATGTGAACATTTGGTGCAACCATATTAGAGGCCATGGCATTCATGAGCATAGAATTGGCAGACATGACATTTATAGACATGACATGTGTATTAAAATCATTCATTGGGATATAATTCTTTTCTTTCTTGTAGTGCATAGATAAATGATTTACACTACCACTCTTTGCACAAACCTTTCTAGGTGCATACATGTCAGGGGTATAATCATTGTGCTTGTTTATACCCACCTTGTCATTCATATTCTTTTTCCTTTTCTCGGGCTTAGGTTGAATAGATCAAACAAGTGATGTCCTTTATAATTTTTCCTTTAATTCTTTCTTAGATAGGCTACCTATGTTTATCCTCTCAACTTTAGCCTCAACTTGTTCTTTGGATTCAGTTTCCTTCACAAACTTAATAGAGTGCTAAGATTGTTTTTCTTGTTAGTCATTGATTGTTTACCTGTCAATGGATGCTTATCAGTTGATTCTGCATCAATCGATTGATAATCCTTATCAATTGATATAGGATTAGCAGTCGATTGATCTTTATCCATTGAGGCATTAGTCAATGACTTGCTTATAGATTTGGGGGACTATCATAGAATATATAACCCTTGAACATCAATGATCTATTTTGTAGTTTTAGCAGACCCATTCCATTTGTTAATTGTCTCATTTTCATCAGTTAATTGTTCTTTCAACAATTATTCTCTTTTGAAACTGTTCAATAGTTCATTCCTAGCATCTTTACTCTCCTGCTTAAATCTATCCAAACAAACTAGTTCATTTTCAAGAAAAGCATTTCTCTCAATTAAAGCATCAACGGTGTTCTTTAACTTAGAGTTTTCTTTGTTTAGAGATTTAAGAATGACATGCAAGTTGTACAATTCATTTGACACTTCATTTATAGTAATATTGCATTCATTTTTTGAGAGTTCAGAAAAGTTTGTAGCCAGTACCTGATTTGATGATGAACTAGTTTCTTCTTCTTTATGGTTGGCCATTAAAGCTAGATTGATGAATTCTTCAGAATCACTATCCTCAGTAGCCCAATCTTCCTCATCAATTACAAAAGCCTTTTCTTTTTATTTGAGAAGGTCAAAGTATTTATTTTTGTAGTCAATGCCATCATATAACTTTGCCTTCTTTTCTTATTTTGGCTTCTGCATTCATTGGAGAAATGACCAGCTAATCCACAATTGTAGCATTTGAATTTAGATCTATCAACCAAAATTTTGTTTTGGTTGTCACTTCTAAACTGGGATCCAGGCCTTTGATCATTTAGATTACTCTTGAATTTTAACTTTGAAAACTTCCTTGATAAAAATGCAAGGTGTTCATCAATCTCATCCAAATCATCTTGAGAGCATGCTTCATTCTCATCACATTTTATTTTTCCTTTTCATTTGGATATTTCAACAGCATCATTAGCCGTCATGCTAGTACCTTCTACACAACCACTTTCACCGTCACCATTCCTGTCCTCATTCCTTTGACCATCAAAGCCATAGTTTTCTCTTCTCTTTGATTCTTCTCAATCTCTTCATCTTGTTATATTTCCAACTCATATGTCTTGAGAATACTATAAAGTTTCTCAAGAGTATATTCTTTGAAGTCCTGATATTGTCTAATGGAGACAATCATTGCCTTCCATTCTTTTGGAATAGATCTAAGAGATTTCAAGTTTGTATCCCGAGTTGCATAAACTCTACCATATAGTTTCAGTCCATTCAGAAGCTTTTGGAACTTACTATAGGTGTCATTGGTGGACTCACCACTCTTGAAATGAAAAGATTCATATTTTTGAATCAGGAGTTGCATCTTGTTTTTCCTGACCTGTTCAGTTCCTTCACACAGAGTTTGGAGAGTATCTCGTACCTCTTTAGATGTTGTGTAGTTGATAACATTGTCAAACATATTTTTATCCAAACCATTGAATATGATATTCATGGCCTTTTTATCCTTAAGCACTTCTTTTTCACCCTCTTCTGTAAACTCAGTGATGAGTTTTGGAACATGCTTGTCAAAGGCAGGAGTACCATCAGGGTTTATACCTGTGACCAGCTTCATGGGAACATGAGGTCCTTTTTCTATGCATTTGACATAGGAGGGGTCAAAAGAAAGTAGATACAGGTGCATTTTTACTTTCCAAGCAAAGTACTCATATTTTTCCAACACTGGAATTTTCACACCTGAATCCTTTTGGCTTATATTGACTTGTTCTTGATCTTAAAACTTTCTATATGTTAAAAGCCTATACTCTGATACCAATTATTATTTCCTAAAACAATGCCAATATATTTGTAAAAGGGGGTGAATACAAATATAAAACTTTTTACAGTTTACAATTTGAGAGATATGGATTTAAACTTTTATAACATAAAATGAAACTTTAGACAAGATATAAAAATTACTGGTGGATTGATTATTCCACCAGTGTATATATATTGCTGAAATATCTTAGGTTTGATAACCTAGCTGCTTTTACAAAGAATTGAATCAACTATTCTTACAAGTGCTTTAAAGCTCGAATAACTGATTCTAAAGAAATATTCTAACTCTGTTAATTCTAATAATGTTATCACACTTGTTTGTATATAATAAGTGTGTTTACAATTCCAAGAACAGAGTACAAACAAAAATACTTATTCTAGGAATGTTACTAAACTATCTTTCCTTTCTGTCTTTTTCCATTTTGGAAAAGATCTTCAATCTAGGAAAGGCAACTTCAATTTGAATCTTTACAATCAATCTAGACTGTCTTCCATAGCTGTACTTTTGTCTGAAGATTCCTGACATTTTATCCTTTTGTGCTATCCCTATCAAATATTGATAATTTTCTATTAAGCATATCAATTGATTCTTCCTTGTCTCCATCAAATGATGTCCTTCTTCGATTGATCTTGATATCCATCGATTGATAATAATTGTTGGCTTATCGATTGATAGATGATATCAATCGATATTTAAATTGATGAGTCTTTATATCAGCTGATATTCTTCACTTTGACTTGGCTTGTTATCAATCGATCCTTCATCCATCGATTCTTCAATATCAACTGATCATCCTTCACTTGCATATTTTTCCTACCTTCAAATATTCACAATTTGTCAGTCTAAGACATACATCAATTGATGACCTATAATAATCGACTCTAATATCAATTGATGAATTAGATATGATCAATTGATCCAGCCAAATCAATTAACAAGACTAAGTACAACCATGTTACAAACATATCCAAATTATCAGTTGATTAAAATAAACATGTCAACTGATAAGTTGTTCCCTAATCAATTGACATGTATAACATATATCAATTGATCAGTTACAAAATTAATTTCTATGATTCTAAAGTCAAGTTTATCATCAAGCCTACATAATTCCTAATAGTTTCAATTGAGTACATTTCATCAAATATAAATCAGATGTTGGTACTATCTTGGAAAATTTTCTAGACTATATTCTTGTTCAATTAAAGTCTAAAGTTCAATGCATCAGATCTGATAATGTATTGGAACTATGTGAAGGGTTTATGAAACAATTATACTTAAAAAGAGGTATCATTCATTAGACCTCCTGTGCTTATACTCCACAACAAAATGGTGTTGTGGAGAGAAAGTACAAGCATTTGCTAGATATGGCCAGGGCTTATCTGCAAGCTAACCTTCCAACAATTTTTTGGGGAGATTGTGTTCTCTGTGCCACATATCTTATCAATAGGATGCCCATCAGGTCAATTGACAATCAAACTCCTTACTTCAAACTCTATAAAAAAATCAGCTCTTGTAGATCACCTCAAAATATTTGATTATTTAGTTTACTTTTCTACCTGCAGAGTCAACATGTCTAAGTTTGATCCTAGAGATGCTATAGGTATTTTTTGGGATATTCAAATACTCAGAAAGGATATAAGGTTTATGATCTAAAGTCTAATTCTACTTCTGTCACAAGGGATTTAGTTTTTCATGAATTTGTATTTCCTTATCAGCTCATTTATGCTGATACATCTTCTAAATCTAAATTTCTTAATGACATATTTGTTCCTCATTTTAACCTCAATATGTTGTTGATGATTCTTTACCCATTCTTTGTTGGTCCCTGATATTGTAGAAGGGGGTTGAATACAATATCTGAAATTGTCTTGGTATTTCTGATTTAAAAATATTATATTAATTAATCACGAAATATAAATTTTAATGAAATACTGTTCAAGTAGAAGATATAATTTTTAACTTGAAGAGTATTACAAAATTTATCTGATGAAAATTGTATATAATTGATAAAGTTATCTAGAACTAATTCGACATGAAGTGTTCGGGTTTAACAATTATATTCCAAACTTTGCACAGAAATTTGTGAATATTACAATGCATACAAATTTTTGAATTTGAATGTTTTTCAACGATGTAAAATATGAAGCGGAGACCTCATATTTATAGAGGTTTGTAAAGCTGGTATGACTTTTATGCTATGACCTTTTTAGAAACCAATTAACCCTTGTATAACTCTTGAAATAGCTGGGTATGACTTCTAGAAACTCGGTATGACTTCTTAAGTCCTCGGTATGACTTTCTGCTAAGTCATTCGGTATGACCTTTCATTTAAAAAGCTCGGTATGACTTTTATTAATAAAAATCGGTATGACTTTTATTAATAAAAATCGGTATGACTTTTTATTTAAAAAACTCGGTATGACTTTTATTAATAAAAATCAGTATGACTTTTATAATTAAAATTTGGTATGACTTATTAAAAAGTCATTTGAATTATATTAAAAATCATACTAAGTCATATATTTTATAATAAATTAATTCTACTTAATTTAATTAAATAATTTATAAATTAAATTAAATTCAACTTAATTTAATTTAATTTGATAAATTAAATAATTAAATTACTTTTGATAGTAGAATTAAAATATTATCTTGAATGGTGTAACTTTGTAGTCAGCTTCGAAGTCTTTCCATCCTTGCTTTGTCTTCTGTCATTAAACCACTTGAACTAACTGAAGAATAAATATTATTTTAGTTGACACACGAATGTACTTTCTGGTTCATTTGTGTCATACTAATAAATATTCTCCACTTAATAACTTTTAAGTTGTGATCTTCTGTCATTCTTCTTCTTTACTGTCTTTCCTCTTCTTCTAGAATCTTTCTGTAGTAACTACTTGAAATCTTTTATATCATCTGAAATCTTGTGAAAAACTACCTCTTTATTTTTCACTAATGTTTGAACATATCAATGAACTTCTTCTAGTGTTGAGTAGAAATCCCATAAAAATACTTCTGATACTTAGATCCTTTGTGATTAGTTGACTGTCTTTGTTTTGATTCATGTTTGGTATTTATTATTTACTTCTCTTTATAGTTAGAGTTGAGTTGTCATCTAATTATCACAAATAGGCCTAGTCATATGCATTTCAATCTCTCCATATTTGTTGTTAAACATTTAACACACAAATTTCTAGAGGATAAATCAACTAACAACTAAGAAAGTAATGCAACATGTAAAAACTGTAAATAATAAAATGTTTTCTGGATTATATAATACATTTCCAGATTTCATAAGTAAACTAAAAATGAAAGATGATTTTTCCTCTAGCACTGAACATATTATACAAGTAGTATTATTTTCATTTCTCAGACTCATCACTACTCCCCTTAGGATGGCAGAGATGTAGTCTTGTTCTCTTCTTATTACCACTTCTCCTCTGTTTCTCCAACTCTTGTCTTCCCTTCTCTCCCAAGGTGAATTCATTCTCCCCTTACTTGAATTATACAACTATTTTAATAGAGGTAACAGACATGGCATACATACAACATTAAACCATCGCAGATATAAAAAATGCAAACTATGACATGTTATGCATTTTAGAAAATCCGGTTAATCCTATATACAAGAATCTTCTAAAATCAAATGGAATAGAAGAACTAATAAATAATAATTAGTTTTATCCAATCCAAGCATGTTATTGTATACCCCCTTTTCTTGTTCAACATTTCTCCCCCTTGTTGAGTAATCCTCTTTTGTTCATCAATTCTCCCCTTTGGTTCTTGTTCAACACTTCTCCCCCTTAGTTGAGTAATCATCTTCAGAAGAAATTTCCTCCCCCTTAGTTGAGTAACATTAGAAATCTGTAATAGGGAATTGGGAATGAGATTTGGTAATTGTGCTAGTGTATGATTTTACTTTATGAATCTTACAAGTGTTTTGCTCATATACTCTCTAAGTATTTCACTCATAGAATATATATATTTTCACTCTTTCTCACTTGTGTTTCACTCTTTTCTCACAACACTATTTCTCTCTCAGTACGGATGACATAGTCTTTTGTACCTGCAAGAAAGATCACCATAGCCCCATCAAGAGTGGTCACTGGTGGTGCAATGTGGTTTCATAAACCCTCATCCTCAATTGAATCAATTAAAATATTTGACTTTGAAAACTGAATTTCTTCAGGAATAGATTCAATGAGTTGTTGATCATTTAAGTTGATCTATTCCATTAGGAATTCAGATATGTTCCATCTGGGGAGGGAGACAAGGATCTATAATGTAGCAAATGATCCAAGTTTCCTCCTGACGTCTGTGAAGGCATGTTGATTCAGTCAGAATCATCAATCATCCTTCCTTCCTTGATATGGAAGTTTAGAATAATTGCTTCCATCAATTCATCCTTCCTGTGATATTCCAGTTGCTCCCTCTTGGTCCCAATTGTTAGTCCCTTTTGGATACCAATTGTTGGTCCTTAAAAATAAAACAATTTATTTGTGATTTCTTGAAAATGTCAGAAGAAATTAACTCATTTAGTAGCCTTGGATGACAAACTTAATTCAATAGACTCATTCTATTGAGAGAATGAACCTAATAACGGTTTTACCTTTTCTAAGTCTGTACCCTTTTGAGAGAACACGGATGAGCTAACAGTTATCTCAGTTTTTATATATTAGAAACACCTTTCTGGAGACAGAGCTGTTGGTTCACTCAAATAACCAACTTTATCAAATGCACTCAAGGCATTTATTCCATCATTCTTAACAATTAGGTATTTTGTTTAATGGTAAGAGAGATGGGTGTGATAGTGTTTGTGTGTTTGGTTCTAAGATCTTGGATAGAGATTGATGCCAATGATTAGGATTTAATTGTTAGAAACTATTGGTTGATGAAGCTCATAGATCTTTCCTACTTCTCAAAAGTAACGTGAAATAATCAGCACTGTTTTATATATGATAGATAATAAAAAAAATAATGATGCCAACTTATATTTGATAATAAAAATAAACTTACACACACACACACACATATATATATATATATATATAAATATAAATAATGATACTAAATGTTTGAAAACAAAAACAATATAAAATATATTTACAGTACGGATGTCAATCGAATAAACTATACAAAAATAAGGAAAATCTTTTTGAGTTTTCTTTTTCATTTTGTTTGTTTTTGATATCTTTAAGGAATATATACAGTATATTTACAAGAATTGCTTAAAATCAAATATGCAATTTAAAACATCATGCAATAATCAATTCATGTTTAACATCCCTAACTCACTAACCAACTTACAAAGTGGATTCATCAAGTGGTTTCGTGAAGATGTCAGCAATTTGATCTTCTGTGGGTACAAAATGTAACACCACAGTTCCATTCATGACATGCTCTCGGATGAAATGATACCTTATGTCTATGTGCTTGGTTCTTGAATGTTGTACAAGATTATTGAAAATAGCTATAACACTTGTTTTGTCGTAGAAAATTGGAATTTTATTCAACGTAAGTCCATAGTCATTTAGTTGATTCCTTATCCACAAGATCTGTGCACAACAGCTACCTGCCGCAATGTATTCTGCTTCGGCTGTCGAGGTAGACACTGAGTGCTGTTTCTTGCTGTACCAGGAGATCAACCGACTTCCCAAAAACTGACCGCTTCCAGAAGTACTTTTCCTGTCCATCCTGCACCCTGCATAATCTGAATCTGTATAGTCTATTAGGTCAAAACCTGTATCTTTAGGGTACCAAATTCCAAAATTTGGTGTACCCTTCAGATATCTAAAAATTCTTTTAACAACTATAAGATGAGATTCTCTAGGATTAGATTAAAACCTTGCACATAAGCATGTTGCAAACATTATATCAGGTCTACTAGCAGTTAGATATAATAATGAGCCTATCATACCTCTGTAGCTTGTGATGTTAACTTTCTTACCAGTTTCATCTTTGTCAAGCTTGGTGGTTGTTGGCATTGGGGTTTTTACCGATGAAGAATCTTCTAGATTGAATTTCCTCAGAAGATCCCTTACGTATTTTGATTGGCAAATAAAAATCTCATCTTCCTTTTGCTTTACTTGTAGTCCAAGAAAGAAAGATAGCTCACCCATTATGCTCATTTTATACCTACTCTGCATTAACTTAGCAAATCTCTTGCACAAGTTTTCGTTAGTAGAATCAAATATAATATCATCAACATAAACTTGGACAAATATCATATCTTTATTATGCAATTTATAAAAGAGAGTTTTATCTATTACACATCTAATAAAACCATTTTTAAGTGAAAAATCATAGAGAGTGTCATACCATGTCATCGGAGCTTGCTTGAGTCCATAGAGAGCTTTGAATAAAAAATACACAAAATCAGTTAATTCTGGATTTTCGAAGCCAGGAGGCTGTTCGGGTTTAACAATTATATTCTAAACTTTGCACAGAAATATGTGAATATTATAATGCATACAAATTTCTGAATTTGAATGTTTTTGAACGATGTAAAATATGAAGCGGAGACCTCATATTTATAGAGGTTTGTAAATCTGGTTTGACTATTGTGCTATGACCTTTTTAGAAACCAATTAACCCTTGTATAACTCTTGAAATAGCTAGGTATGACTTCTTAAGTCCTCGGTATGACTTTCTGCTAAGTCATTCGGTATGACTTTTCATTTAAAAAGCACGGTATGACTTTTATTAATAAAAATCGGTATGACTTATTAAAAAGTTATTTGAATTATATTAAAAATCATACTAAGTCATATATTTCATAATAAATTAATTCTACTTAATTTAATTAAATAATTTATAAATTAAATTAAATTTAACTTGAATTAATTATTTAGATAAATTAAATAATTAAATTACTTTTGATAGTAGAATTAAAATATTATCTTGACTGGTGTAACTTTGTAGTCAGCTTCGATGTCTTTTCATCCTTACTTTGTATTAAGTCATAAAACCACTTGAGTTAACTGAAGAATAAATATTATTTTAGTTGACACACAAATGTACTGTCTGGTTCATTTGTGTCATACTAATAAATATTCTCCATTTATTAACTTTAAAGCTGTGGACTTCTGTCATTCTTCTTCTTTACTGTCTTTCCTCTTCTTCTGGAATCTTTCTGTAGTAACCACTTCAAATCTTGTATATCTTCTGAACTTTTATGAAACACTACCTCTTTATTTTTCACTGACGCTTGAACATATCAATGAACTTCTTCCAGTGTTGAGTAACAATCCCATAAAAATACTTATGATACTTAGATCCTTTGTGATTAGTTGACTGTCTTCATCTTGATTCTTGTTTGGTATTTATTATTTACTTCTCTTTATAGTTAGAGTTGAGTTGTCATCTAATTATTATAAATAGGCCTAGTCATATGCCTTTCATTCTTGTCACTAATCCTCATTCCACTACTCATAATGATCAATCTTCTTCACCTTCTATCATTCTCATACTGATAATTCAGTATCTACACCTAGCAGTAGCTCATCCTCACAACCAATTATTGAATTGCCTGTCAGGCACTCTACCAGAGCCACTTCTAAACCATCTTACTTGCAAAATTACCATTGCCATCTGAAAGGCATAGGTGTACTAACTTGTAACACTTAATTACTATGTAACTCAACTAAGTAAAAGATAAAACAACAGCAAAACAAGAGAAACTGAAGAAGCACATGGAATCAATCAACTGAAGAAATGGTAATGATACTTGGTAACTACAAGTAA
>QRFB01000723.1:0-39986 GCA_008931105.1 Oenanthe javanica
AACTAATCTAGACCCTGTTCTAGTATTTTGTACATCATCAAATGAATATATCCCTAACATATGATATGCAAATTGATCGTTTAGAGATGGAGAAAAATGTGGGGAAGTTACATTTGAAAAAAAGTTCATCAATTAACGGCAAAAATCAATTTAAAACGGAAAGAATTAGGTGGAATTATGTGTGTGATGGTGTATTTTCTTTGCGTGTGGGTGAGGCAGCCTGGTTTCTAGTTTCTAATTAAAGTTGGTTTCTATTGGAGTAACACCCTATATATATAGCAAATGCTCAAATAGAAACCAAGTCAAACCTAGAAACTAATCTAAGCGACAGATTCAATCTAATCTAATGGCCCCGCAGGGATACCCACACACAATCCCACCTAATCCCTTCCGTTTTTAATTTAATTTTTCCCGTCAATTGACGAACCTTTTTTCAAATCTAACTTCACCACATTTTTCTTCATCTCCCAACAATCAGTTTGCATAACATATGTGCTATATTCTGGCGACTTCCATTTTTCCGGCGACCTCCATACGTATTTATTTAACAAAATTGGTAACTTTGGTGATTCTTATAATACAAATTAGTGTTTTTTGCAGTATAAATTTATGATTTATCTAATATAAATTAGTGCACATGTCGGTCCGGTAACAAATGTAATATAAATTTGTGATTAATTTTTAATTGATCCGGAATATAACACATATGGTATGCAAACTGATCGTTTAGGTATAGAGAAAAATGTGGTGAAGTTACATTTAAAAAAAGTTCATCAATTAACGGGAAAAATCAAATTAAAAACGGAAGGAATTAGGTGAATATGTTGATGAGGTTCGAACATTAAATCTATGTCATTTTATTTGGAGCCATATATGTTAAATTTTAATTTGTATATGTTGATGATGAGATTTAAATCTTAAAACTAAGTCAATATCTTTGGAACTACAAATACTATATTTAAATATATTGTTAATGAGTACCAAACCCTTGACCTTTGCTAGTAGTTTGGATAAAATTCTCATTTATGTTTATTATATATAGAATATATTTATATTATATAAAAATTATTTCAATTATTATATAATCATATTTAAAATATTTAAATATTAGAATAATATTAATCTTCTATCTATAATAAATTTTATCAAAACTATAAATATTATATAATTTTAAGATTATATTAAAAGCAAACGGGATATTTTTTGTATTCGAAAATTCAGTTTTAATTTTTGGGTAACCAAATATATTATAAAATAATATATATAATACCAAAATTATATTTGAAATAATAAATATTAACTATTATTTTATATCTTCTCACTAATTTCTAAAAAATAAATTTATTTGATAGAAGAATTATATTACGAGAAAATCTCATTAAGAGAAAGGCTCAGAGCCAGTGCCCTATATGGGTTTAACACATGTAAGTCTAAAATCGATTAATAAATATTTTAGTTAAAATTGACGATGACGTTGTTTAAAGATATTTTTTTTACAAATGTCACTTACTACAAAAAATAGATAAATCTAATGTAAAATATTATTAAATGTCTAAACATTTTAAATCAAAATATTATTAAATATGTAGTATATTTATCAATAAACGAGTAAATAAGTTAACTCGTGCGTAGCAAGGGTAGTAAGCTAGTTTAATTAATAGCTAAATTTTAAAGAATGTTCTAGGATTAAATTGTATTAAAAAAATAATTATAATTATACAAAGGGTAAAGAAAATCCAGCTTGTAGATTATTTCTCTACCCAAAAGCCCCTTGAAATTCATGTCTTTAACATCTTTTTTGCAAATTCAACTGTATGGATGAAAATATTGCTTAAAAATAGTGTGTACACAATTTTTTTTAGGAATTTAGCCACTTGTGCCTGTAGTTGCTGTTGATGAACCTGGATTTGCTGCTGAGGTGAGAATGACCTCCTAGCTACAACATCATTCTCGGTGGCATTGGCGTAGTCACAAGGGATCAAAAGTAGTTTTTCTTCGATCCGATCAATGTGTTGATTCACGTGGCCTTTGACAGAACTATTTTAAAACATGATAATTTGCTTGTCTTCTTATTTCATGGGGAAACTCGTTTCTTTCCAAAGGTTATAGTTTATTTAGCACCTATAAGGCGAGATATATAATTATAATAACATTTTAACATAATAATAACATTTGTTGTGTTTTTCTATATATATACATATATAATAACATTTTATGGGAATGGTATACTATAGTTGTGTTTTTATTTATGATTTAGTTGGAAGCCAACTATTATTTGTTGCTTGCGGAATTTAATTATTATGTTTTTAGTTAATTTTAAAGAATACATTTGAGGTATTGTATTCATTTATTTTGATTAAATTTGTTCACCACTAACACAACTGTGTTGTAACTAAATTAACATATTAAAATATGTTGTATCAGTTAGTGTTAACTAAATTAACATATTAAAATATGTTGTATCAGTTAGTGTTCTTGGAAGGTATGGGATGGGAGTCGAATTGAGTTTGTGAAGAATGATGGAGAGATGGGGTTATATTGTGTTTAGTTGGAGAGAATTAAAAATCGGAAGGACATGAATGGAATGAAAAATTGTGAGAAAAATTAAAGAAGAAAGAAAGATTGAATGAAAGAATTGAGGAAGTATATAATTTTCAATGATAACATTTGTAAACAAAATGAGTTGGATGGAGAATGCATCATTCATTCTTAAGTTGGTGGGTTTGAACTTTAGTTTAAATACTAGTAATGGAATGAAGGAAGAAATGAAAGTGATAAACATGTACCCATAAAATATAAGACATTATAATTTTTTAATTGACTTACCGAAGAAAAAGAGCGTATATATTTCATTTCATTCTCAGCCAAACACATTAGAGTTCTGGTCAAGATGGTGTCTTAGAAGGTGATGAAAATTTTGAAGGATGTGGAGTTGAAGAATGATGAGATGACAAGTATGAGATAAATGGAGTGAATAATTAGAATAATATGAGCTTAAATAATGGATATGATTGCCAGGCAGTTTATCATAACCTAACTTTACCTTAGGGAGTGGAATAAAATATGTTGGAACTGATGCAAGTATGCATTTGCCTTCTTTATGTTGGTTTTTGTGCTTCTGATAATCATTATTTTGTACTGTTGAAAACTGGTACATCCAATTGTATCAGTTCATTGACAGAGATATATGATTAAACTTACAGATACCTACAGTTTAAGATGTCTGCAAATAACATTTTTTAATCTTTTGATGATTCAACTAATTTTATACATAAGTACCCAATGACAAAGTTAAAAGTTTATGAGTTAATAGACTGCAGAAGATGGAGTTCAAATTTTCATCTTTCTGCTCCAGAAAAAAAATTCAGTTCTATCAGATTGTTAAGTAGTAATGTGCAATAAAACTTCATGTTATAGAGTCACGACACTGTGTAGCTTTATAATTTTCTGTTCATGCAGTAGTTTTCCAGGTTCTTGACATGCAGTTCTTCGCTTATTTTGTAGATGGTTCAGCTGAAAGGAGAGTCTAACACCAATTCTGCTTTTATAGTTAAGGTAAATTTGTTACTGTTGAAATGAAAAAAATACAACACGCGTTATATGTTTGGAATTGCATGGTATATAGTAGTAGTACTTGTTTTGGATTTACTCTTATGAGTAGTAGCATAATGATGTGTCATATTTCATACATCTTATTTTAGTTTTTTGGGTAATGATATGCTACCTGGCTTGCCTAACATGAATTGCATATGGAACTGTATTTATATTAAATAAAATAAGCTATTGCCTAATTGTTTTGTTGCACAATCCATTTTCAATTTTTTACAGGTAGAATTGCTGGCAGCTAAGAATCTTATTGGTGCCAACTTAAATGGCACATCAGATCCTTATGCAATTATCACATGTGGTACAGAAAAGCGGTTTAGGTGATTTGATATAAAATATCTTTTAATGCACAAATTATTTGGTATGGATTGCATTTGTCGTGATTCCAACATTCAGATTTCAGATATTGATTTTTTGGGGTGGGGGAGTGTCTTTAATTGAAATTATATGTATTTGTCAAATCCACGAGCTGCGCCATAATAATGTAGTCATATATCACTAAAATTATCAGTGAAAATTATGGAGTAAAGTTTTTCCCCAAAAAGCTTGATTGTAGTAGAATAGCAGAAAGAGTGCCTATGAACATATGTGGTTTCAATAGCCTCATGGGACACATGTTTTTTTTTATTATTATTAATTATTACTTGGGGATTGCTTTAGTGCCGTTCTCAGAAGAAACTTGCAGTACCATATGGTCTTCAAAGTTTGATTCTGATGCTTTGTCTGCTATTCTGCCTTGATAAAAACTTATTACCACTTTTTTCTGTTAGTAAACTGCATCACTTACCTAATTAGTCATTCATGGCTATATATAGCTCCAACATGTAGGTTTAATACCAAGGTGTGGAGAACAGCCATACAGATATTGATTACAGTATTGTGCTTGCACTTTTCTTTGATAAACTCTACTTTAACTCCGTTAAGGGATAGCTGGACCTCTTGTCAAGTCTATGTCGTTAGTTTGCAAAGTGGTTTTTGAACAAAGCACGAACAAACACCCCAATAACAAAGGTCAATGTTACTTTCCTGATTTGCTCAGGGTCAGTGCCTATGCACGGATTATAAATTAAATAATTCCCCTCTATATTAGTATTCTTTATCTTTCACTCATGCATACCTTGCATTAATATTTTGAACTTGGAATGGTACAATTTTTTCCCCCATAAATTACCAAACTTTGTATGCTAAACAAATTACTAATCTCCAATCTACATTATTAGGTGGGACACTTGGTTTGTTTATAGTATACATTTTTATAAGACCAAACAATATTCTTCACATCAGTGGCACCCCTTCCATCAAATAGTCCATATAAGATCCTTATCAGTGTGCATGCTGTTGAGACATTTGGCTAGTTGAGTTAGGTAATACTGGATTAGAGGCTTCCATCTCAATCTTAAAAAGACCTTTGTTTGGATTTAAAATCAGGAAGCAGTATAGTGGTAACATAATGGTGAGTATGGTGAGGACAAGCAGTAAGATCTTGTAGAGGAATAGAGCAAGTGTAAATGATGGAGCAAGTACTGGGTTAGTAACAAAGGTTTTGGAATGGAAAGGTTCTAAGATTAAACTTGAGTTCCTTAGTTGTGCTGAACCTTTTTTTCCTTTAGTAAGCGATGTATGATTTGTACGTAAGTAAGGTCAAGGATGTTTTTGGTTTTAGTGTTAACCTATTACTTCGGTAGTTGATGCCTTGATTTGAAATGTTTATGCAAGTAAAAAACATTTTAGGAGACTAGATGGAGTGTATATGCTGAAGGTATTTCCACTACTCTATTTGGACCTATTCTTCTAGATTTAATATCAAGCTTAATGTTTGTTCCAGTTCACTTTAAAAGATACCAATATGTTCTAAAGGAGGTCATTCAACAAATCAAACTAATTTTGGTTTGCATTTCGGCCAGCTTCACATTCATGCCCTACGTGTGTGCCTACACTTGTCTTTAAGGCAAACCAAAATTTTGGAAAGAATGTTTGGTTAGAATCATAACATTAAAGCATCAGAGTATCAGAGATCTTGTTCAGATTAGAAAGTTAGTCTGCCGAGTAATATGTTTGTTTTGTTCTTGTTAACCATCTGATAGTGAATACGTTTCACATGTCTAAAAGCCATCTAAATGCCTCAAACCTACTCTAAGATAGATGTATTACGCTACTATTGGGTTCTTATTGTTAGGTGTACTTGCTCTAGGTTTGGGATCTATAGGCTAAAACTCAGATTTGGTATTTAGTGACACAAAAGTATTACCTAGTTCTATGTTTTTTGTTGTTTTCCTTGTCTAATCCCTTCTTGTACCTTCCACATTTGGACTATGAATGACATTTCTCACAGGCCTTAAATGAAAAATGTGCCAAAATTTACTTTGAGCTGAATAATTATGTTTAGAAGCAATAATCTATCAATGACCTTGTTACAACTTACAAAGAAGTCAATGGATGCTAAATTGAGGATAACTTGAAATCTTATCTTGCAAAGTTGCACTGTTGAAACAGATCTACATGACTTCATATTGTGCTTTAACATCTTCTACACTTTTGTATTGTTCAGTTGTCTTGTCGTATTTTGTAAAGCCTTCGTTCACAAGCTTTGTGGACTATTAATTACAAACTGTCACAGTGGCAGGATAAGTTTTCTTGTTCGTATATATATGGTACAGTGAATCCTTTCTTTGTTCTATTGGTTATCCCTTGATGAAGGAAGAATAATCTAATCCTAATATACTTCCCAAACTAAACTAGTTATAACTATCTTCTTTTGTTCTGATAATACAACAAATTTGTCTTAATAGAAAAATATCTTAATTTTGTGCTCCCCATCACCCCCTTTACCCTTGTTTACCAAGTGATTAAGGGGTCGTTTGTTTCGTAACATTTTGGAATCAAGCATGCATTTCGTTCATTCCAAACTCACACCTCGTGCTTGGTTCAAAAAATTAAATTTTAAAACCCATACTTTAAACCCATAAGGTATGGCGTATGAATTTTAGAAATCAAGTGGTCAAGGGGAGAGGTAGGTATGAGTGGAAGGTTTGAAGTATCAAACTATCAATTAATATTTTATTATTTTACCTCTACTTATAAATTTGCATGTAGATTCTTATACACATATCTTATAATGATGTTTTTTTTAATCTTAAATAAGTAATAATTATTTATATTTTATACTAATTATCTATATTTCATTTTTTAGTAAGAAAATATTAAATTAATATTTAGTTTCTTAAATAATTTTTAACCAAATATTATATATATATATATATTAATTTTATTGTTTATAAATTTATAACAATTTAATTTTGTATTTTATAATGTACAAACACACACACACACATATATCTATATTAACGCAAAATTAAATATATTTTTATATTCACATAAAATTAAAATAAAAGAGGGATGATTATATTTTAATAATTAAAACCTTGTTAAGATTAAATAGTTATATTACAAACTCTTTTTCATTTAAAAATAAATTAATTAGAAATTAAAAATATTTTAAATCAAACTGATTCATTCCACCATCGAACTGAACACAAAGTTTTAGGAATGAANACAAACTCTTTTTCATTTAAAAATAAATTAATTAGAAATTCAAAATATTTTAAATCAAACTGATTCATTCCACCATCGAACTGAACACAAAGTTTTAGGAATGAAATTGCAACCCCATACCACACTAACTCAAATCCTGACTTCAAAACCATACTCTTGCTTGAACCAAACGATCCCTAATGGTTTAAGCTCCCTAGATGAAAATTGTATGGAGTACAATCAGCTAAAAAAATGTTACAGTGAGATGCGTTTCAAGATCTCCTCTTTCTTTGCTATTCTAGTCTCTGTTTAAGTAGATTGTTGCAATCGGTTTATTGTCGTTGCTTGATAACTTGTTTTCTATGCACTTGTATTATGGTTTCCCTCTCCTTTTTTTAGAACAAGTCTTAACGTTAGGTTACATTCAGCTATGACTTTGCTTTCTGACAATAAAATATATATTTTCACTCATCTTAATGTAGTTCTATGGTTCCTGGCTCAAGAAACCCCATGTGGGGAGAGGAGTTTAATTTTCCAGTTGATGAACTTCCTGTTGAGGTATGAACTTCAAATTAATATGGGAAATACTTGGTATTGGTAGGCTAATTGTCCTTCAAAGGATGTACATAATTTTTTAACTGTGCTCAACTTTTATTGCTCAACTTAAGTTTGATTTCACATCCAATAAATAAAATATCACTTGTTATGTTCTGTTATATTTTTGCACTACAAAATGATATAAAAATGGTGAAACGATCAGGAAATGGGTGTTCATAAACCGCAAGTTGTCCGACAGTTTACCTTTTGAGTAACCTTACAACATAAATCTTATGTCGTGTGTGGCTTACGTCTAAGTGCAGTTTGGTCTTGTCTTTCATGTTTTTGTAGTTTGTAGCTAATATTGTGGTAATGAGCAGATTAGTGTTACAATATATGACTGGGATATAATATGGAGAAGTGCAGTTCTTGGCTCTGTTACTGTTCCTGTTACAGGTGAAGGTCAAACTGGAGCAGTATGGCATACTTTGGATAGCACTTCAGGGCAGGTAATTAAAATGCTAATGTCTATTGTTCAGCTCTCCATACCTTATTTCCTTGGTTTCCTTCAGAAATTAAATGTTAGTTTCGTGTTGATTTTTATTGCCAGGTTTGCCTCCATATAAGAACGATAAATCTCCCCATGAGCTCTCCCAGGTAATGCGGCTTTTTATTTTTTGGTTTATCCTAATTTTACATATAATTTATTGTCTATACTTTGTACTTTCATCTTTAATTTGTCGGTTACCAATGATTATTGTATTTTTTATATTTTCTGTTGCGTGTTCAATCTGTGTCTAACTTAATGTATGGACGTGTAGTAATTTTGGAGTAAGCAGCTTATGCCTACTACCTATGTCTGTTGCACTCCCCTCTCTCTCAGTTACAAAAGTATTTCGTTCTCAGTTATGAAAGTTGTAGTGGATTACAATGATCTTGGGGATGCCTGGTTGGGATATATAAATATGTTTAGATTAAAAAGCTGATCAAGTTATTAGAAGAAGAAAGGTAGAGTTCGCTTGTGGCTATATGTTACAGTCAGCAAAGAGGTAGTTTGGACAGGCCACTGTCAGGATTTACTACTTGTAGGGGGTGATATTTACATACAAGCTTGTATGTATGTGCACATGGGATAAAATGGTGGGAGATTTGAAATCATGTCAATATAGATAAAAGTGAGAAGAGGTAAAAATTGGATAAAGTATGTGTGGTTTAGATTTATTCACATTAAAAAAACTAATGGGTAAGATTAGTTTCTAGTTTCGATTTGATCATTACTATATATAATTATATATGAATATATTTTTATTCAGAATAGACATCAACATCGCATATCAAGCTAACCCTAAGAAAGACTACAAGACAGATTCTATTTATTAGTTTTTGTGTAATCTTGTAAATAGAAGTGGAGTTAAAGTAAATTATTTAAAAATCAAGGGAACAATTTTATCACAAACTGAGCACATATCACTAGAAGATCGTGGTTAGTCTGGTACTTATTTTTTGGTTTCCACTTTAGAATGCATGTCCTTGCGGTGCTGGTCCTGGTTGCCTTGGGGGTCACTGTAGGCTCAAACTGCTGGGGTTACTAATCGGGGATGGGCGGGGCTGTTTGCGGTGGTATTGTTGAAGAAATTTTAATGAAGTAACTGTTTTATGTAAATATCACCAGGTGGTTCATGGTTTTAGGAGAGAAATACAGATGGGAATGGGAGATAGGACCGATGCATGGCTCTCTATCAAAGTAATTTCAAGGGATACAAAGTTATTCATTCATTAGATAACCCTCTGAGTGGGGCATAAGAGATTTACCCAGCCGGACACTACAAGCATTTATAACAAGAAGCCAACACACAAACAGCTTATGCAGTAACCTAATTCTCAGACACAAAGTAAAAGAAAAGATGAACATAATGGCAGGGGGGGATCAACGAGTAGGGATGAGAAAGGAGAGAAACAGAGAAAGTTGTACATTTTTATATATTATTACTTTTTTTCTTGCTAAGTGTTTATTATAACTTCTACTACATATTAAGAAGGCGGAAACAACCTCTATATAGGAAATACAAACTTGGTGGCTACTCTTGCTATGGTAACCATGACAGTATGTCACTATGGTGACCTAATACGCATGATATGCTTTGCTATTTCTCAACACTAACATATATATTAACATTGCATATGTAATATTAGATCTCCGAAATAAATAAAATGTAAAAATAATAGAGTTCTGCTTTGGATTGTGAAGCTACTTACTTCCCTGTAGTTCTAGTTCTCCAAGACATCTGCCAAAAGATTGTGGATTTATTCTCACAGAATGCACACAGGTATATGTGCATAGCTATTATGAAATGATTCCCAAGTTACTGTGGGAGCAACAATTAATTAACTGAAGTATTAAATGATAACATATATATATATATAATTATCAACAAATGTCATTAAATATGGGGTTATTACCATTCTAACCCTCAAAATTTTGACGAAAATACACATCAGCCCTCAAAGTACAAAAACGTACCTCCGCATCCTAAAAATTTGTCACTTGTCATCTTGACCCTCAAACATTGTAGTTCAATATTTTTTCCCTGTTTTACCCCTGATTCTATTGTATATGTTTAGGACCTTAATTCACAACTACTTTCTCTCTTACTTGCACATGTAAAGACACATCATTATCTAGGTAGCCTACATTATCTAGTCTACGTCTTCGAAGTGGGTGCGTTAGTGGTTTATGCATAACTGGGCTTTGAAACATCTTCATTGAATTTCGATTGCTACTATTGGCTTTTTGATTGTTAATTGATGATGCATCCCACCCATAACTACCGTTTTGCATGAACTACATGAAATTCATCCACAAGATCAACAAACTACATGTTGGAGGATTACATAAATAATTCGATATAACAATCAGGATTTAAAAATGCCAAATTTGGAGGATTATTACGTATATTCGTGGAAACTTTGAGAGACCAAAATTGATAGTGCGAGGGTAAAATTGGAAGAAAATTATGAAAAAATATGAAAAAGGGTTGAGATGTATAAGTGTCAGACTTTAAGGACGCGGAAGTACGTTTTGGTACTTTGGGAGGGCGGTTGTATACTTTCGTATAAACTTTCAGGGTTGAAATGGTAATAATCCTTAAATATGTTAAGGCAGTATGAGATATTTTGTAAGAATAATAGACTGAAATTACTTTTATTAGTGCACGACCAGCTTTGAGAATACATCAATGCTTCAATTGTGGTTGGGTGAAGCCTACTTCGATTGAGACTTGTAGCTCTTCTTCTTATGCTAGATGTACACTCTGATGCAACTGTAGAAACTTGAATATAAACTATATCTCTAGTAACAATTTGTAATATGGGATATCTATCTTCACCTGCATTACATACCACATCATCGTCAAGGTACAAATCCAACTCAGTTTTGGGATCAGCACTTTATGGCGAGGTTTGGAACCCTACTGCAAGCGGGGCACCTCGAGAGCCGGGCTTTTTCCTTAGTTCACTTACAAATTCATAAAAATCAGATGGCATGCCTAAATTGTTTTCCAATTCCTTAACCACTTGAACTAGAAGGTTTGTGCTATCTTGATTTCACATATTTTTGAGAAATATATATTAGTAGTTGGCTATTTATTCCCCAAAAATAACTCTATCATAGGAGAAAATAATTAAAGGTTTTCACTTAATAATTTATGCCAAGACCCAATTATTTTCCATTACATTAATGATGACTTTGGTGAAGACGTGTAAAAACATCTTTATACATCAAAGGTGTTGTAATCATCAAATAAGTATAATTCCACCTTGTTGGACAATCCAATCCTAGCATTTTAGTATACGTAATTTTCATTTACCAACAACACTCTTTAAACTTTTATTGCCTCTTGGGTTATGCCGTCAAATCACCATGCTATCTCTTATTTATTTCAATACCATCTTTAATTACATCTAACCCCATTTTAACAATTAAGTTGAGAATATGAGTCAAAACAACGAATGTGATGAACTGAACCATCAGTCAACTTAAGAAGGATTTAACTTGCTTTTAACTTTCTCAATTATGGCATCATTTGTTCGGCAATTATCAATATTAATTATAGAGAGTCTTGTGTCTATATTCCAATCCATCGATGCATCAAGTAATATATCAACAAATCACAAAACATCACTTGTATGAGGACTTTGAACATATATAAATCTAAATAATAATAATAAACAAAATACGTGAAATACATAGTAGTATTATTCCTACCTATATCACTTCTAGGAGATTCAATACACATAATGAGTGCTATCTTGATTTCACATATTTTGAGAAATATATATTAGGATTTGGTTATTTATAAGAATACATAATGCACTTTACTTTAAAATTTATTTACTCTTTTGTCATGTAAATTTATTCCTACAAATAAATAGTTATTGTTTATTGCAGAAAATATATAATTAAAATAACTATCTGAATAATTTATAATTTATGTTATAAACTACTATATTATTCTTTTTATATAAAATTTACTGACTCTATTGTCATGTAAATACAAAGTTAAGTATTTATTTTTAAATAATACAAAATTAAATATATATAATAATAGTAATATCTATATAGATATAATAATAGTAATATCTATTTTATATGTAAGCTGGGTAGGACAAGATCGGATCAGGTATGATTAGGGATGACAAAATAATCTGATCCGGTAGTACTTGATCCATTCCGATCATTATTTATCCCGATCTGCATTGACCGATGCAGATATGGTTTAGGACCCGTAGATCGGCTTGCTTTTACCGTCCCTAATTGAATGTCTATTCTATTAGTAATATTCTCAAAGTAAACAACTTATGTGAACTTGCACTAGATAAACTTTCTCAACATGCAACACCACTTTTCAATCTAACATCTGCAAGATGTTTTAATGTTGTTCCATTATATATAAATACTAACCAGCATAGCTTGAACTTCAAATTCTAGAATGGAAAATTTTGATTCCAAACTTGAGGCTTGGTTAATCAAATATAACTTTCTGTTCAGTTACTTGATATTGCCTGCTAAACCTTTTCGGCATGTTTGTATGCCTGGATAAGTGTAATTTGTGTGGAGAACAAGTTTATTATGTACTACGATGATTTAGGCATGTTATACAGGTTCATATTACCTTACAATGTGAAAAATTGTGTTTTAGGTTTTCTGATTTCTGAACTACTAAAATATATTGTGTAGGGGATTGAGTGGTTATGCTGGAACTAAGGCTCGAAGAAAACAAGGGCCCACAGTAGTTCATCAGAAACCTGGGCCACTGCAGACAATATTTGATCTTCTTCCAGATGAGGCAAGTTTTATATTGGATCATCCCTCATTCCTCACATCTTTATGTGATACGTTCTTGTCGACATCCTATTGAGCCTATATGTTGTATCACTATTGTGATCATGATGAGCATAATTTTTAGGTTGTTGAACATAGCTATTCTTGTGCACTTGAGAGGTCGTTTCTTTACCATGGCCGAATGTACGTCTCTTCGTGGCACATCTGCTTCCACTCTAATGTATTTTCAAAGCAAATGAAGGTTAGATTGTCACTTCTTTTTGCAATTTTGAGCTCATATGTCTAATCTAAACTGTGCTTTAACCCTCGTGAATCATCACGTAATAATGTTGAACTTTGTTCCTTTCCATCAAATATATTATAAACTTAATGATTTCAACCAAACAACTGCTAAAAGCAGGTTCATGTTATTGTTTAGTTAGACGATTACTTGACAATAACTTGCTAAGAGTCATGAGATTAAAAACTGCAGTCACTGTCAAGAAAACACCCTGCTGCATGACCAAGTAGCCTCTAGTTATTTGAAATCTACGTAATATATTGTAGGCTTAAATACAATTTAAACCCTGTGTTATTAACAATATACAATTAAAACCCTCTTTTAATATATTTAGTAAATTTAACCCTACGTTTTTGAACTATATACAATTGAAACCTTTTTTAAAATGATTAGTAAATTTAACCCTATGCTCTTAACTATTTACAATTAAAACCTTTTTTTTAAAACATTTAGTAAATTTAACCTTGACTTTTTAGTTTTGAAATAAAATAAACCTTACCCAAATCTGGTTCAATTTATGGCAATTATAGAAGAGTATTTTTGAAAATAAATTAAATTCAGTGATGAACATTCATGAATATATTGAGTGGGAAGTGTGATGGTAAGAGGGAATAATAAAAATACATATTAAAATTTTATTGAATATATATAATATATTATACATATAGACATATTAATATAGAAAAAACATCTAAATGTCTATTTTATAAGAAAAAACCCTAATAATTGCATATATCTATTATGCTTAGATAATATCAATACAAAAAAAATTGACAATAGTGCATTTGACGAATATTTATTCAAAATTTGGTCGTAAGGTTTATTTTATACCCAAATTAAAAAGTCAAAGTTAAATTTACTAAATGTTTTAAAAAAAGGTTTTAATTGTAAATAGTTAAGAACATAGGGTTAAATTTACTAATTATTTTAAAAAAGGTTCCAATTGTATATAGTTCAAAAACGTAGGGCTAAATTTACTAAATATATTAAAAGAAGGTTTTAATCGTATATTATTAATAACACAGGGTTTAAATTGTATTTAAGCCTGTATTGTATTAGTTTAGCTGGACTTAATGTATATAGGTATGTATGCGAGTGTGTACATGCATGTACAAGTGTTAGAATAGTACATGTCAGTGAATCCTTCTTTTCTCAGGTACTATCAAGTGCATGGTCTTATTTTTAATTCAAACTAAAGATTTCATCCCCAAGCACATACACTTTTTTAAAGGAGTGTGAAGGAGCATGAATCCCATCGGAATATCTTGTTTACTATGGATGCCAAGAAATTATCTATTTTCTTGAGGAATGGAGCAGTTATACTTTTTTTCTTTGTTTTTAATTATACATAAGAAACATGAATTTTAATGATCTGGGGAGTTGCTAGGACATTTAAGTTTGTTTATATTAAGCTGGTAACTTTGTTGAAACTTGATTTACACATCTGCAGGGAAAATTGCTTTCCTTGATCCCTGTTGTTGTCATACTTGGAATACTTTAGTTGCTCAGTTAAATTTTGCTGAGTGGAAAAACTTGCTTTCATATTTCTACCTTCTTTTCCCTTATTTTCATACAAATTGAAATAATTTGGTCTTCGATTTTTTTACCTAATTCCAGTTTTAAGATCATTACAACTGAATTTCTCTGAGTATATATGACCCTGGAAACAATAAATAAAGGATGGATTGGGTTAAATACTTGCCACTTTAAGGAACCCACCTTAGATTTAAGAGAAATCTTGCCACCCAAAGGAACCCAAACTAGTAAGGGTATGGAAATCAATATTCTAATGACACAAAGGGAAATTTGGTTTTGTATTTAAACTTTTGATAATGATCACATGGCTGAGAAATTCTATGTATAGACTTGGCCAGACACATCCCTTCTGCCGTAAGTAGATACAACACACTTCAAAATAGTGCTAATCCTTTCTGCTTCCTAGACTTGGGGAAATGATAGAAAATAATTAATATTAGTCTCATGGACTTGCCAATACATTGAACTATGGTAAGAACAAAAAACAACTAACTATAATGCAGTTGTGATAATTCTTTACTCAGAACTACAGCATTTTGGCCAGATTGACCTCTGCTAACTTAAAATGTGATAACGACTTCAGAGTTTAAATTTTATGTGACTTTATTTTCTGGGAAAATGTATCTCTAGAATAGTTCAGTTCTTATATCAATTTTAGCATCAATATGGGCACTTTGCAATCTTTCTGATTTTGGAGGTCAAATTTTCTTATCCTTATCATGATTTCATATAGCATCCTATTGAAAGCTATGTCTTTCTTTGTTGCAAAGTGAAAAATGATAATATCTTTTTGCTATATTGTTGTTTGTCATCAATCATTGCTTTTTGTGTATCTTGAGGGTATTTCTCCTACTAGTATATGGAGCGATTGAGAAGCTCTTTTGTATTAGGTATGGTCTCTTCATTTTAGGTGGGTAGGCCTGTTTATATACAAAGAAATATAATAAAATCTTGCAGTGCCTTATTTAAGATATCATTTAGCTCCTTCTGAAGATGACCGCCTTTTTTTCTTTAAAAAAGCAAAAATAACTTCTTTTACTTTCATTCTGACAGGTAATTGTACCAATCGGAGATATAGACGAGGTATTTTGTTGTAATTCTTTACTTTATACTGTTTCTTGGCTTGGATTACATTCTATCAGTTATATAGTGAAGTCTATCATTGCGTCTATAATCCAGATAAAAAGGAGCCAGCATGCATTAATCAATCCTGCTATCACAATAGTTCTTCGCATGGGTGCTGGTGGGAATGGCGTGCCTCCTTTAGGAAGTCCTGATGGTTAGTTATGTACATTTTCATTTTAACTTTCTTATTTATGGAAACTACACAAAAAAAGTGTGCACATTAGCATTCGAAGGATGGAAATACTGGAATCTTAATTTCAGTATTGTAAGTATCAGTATTATTAATTAGTTTGTTGCATTCATCTTTGTTATATGAGGAATAGTTTAGTTCTGTCTGATTAACACCCAACACGTAAATAATACACTACTTCAGTCACTTATGTCCATGTCTCAAATAGTGACCTGATCCAATTTATGCTTTTGTGCTAATTTTTGGGCTATTTTTATGAATCTAGACAAAGTTTATATATGTTATGGTAGATAGGCATAGTCAGATAATAACATTTGTTTTTTTACTGATTGTTTTATTTGAAATATTCATTTAATCTGTTAAAATATGTACCCTATTCAATTTTCTGCATTGATCTATAATAAATGGCATATCGGCATACCTTGTCAAATCTGCGTGATTGGGGTAAATCAGGGTGGCCATTTTTTTTAAAAACCGTGTATATTTTACTAGATAAAAAAGAGTAATACATCTGGTGCATCTTCTCTATATACTTAAAACTGTCTCGAGATTTGAAAATATGATTGGAGCTCTCAGGTAAAAAGGCATTTATTATATATTCTTCTCTGTACCATATATAAAAATACAAACATATACATTTAGGCAGCGAGAAATGAGTATTAAGAATGCTCTACATTTCTTTGTTCTCTGCCTCTTTAAGTCCGAAATTGAGTAGCAACTTTGTCTTCCCTAGTAAGCCGCGTGAGCTCATAAAAGAGAGCAACTTTTACATGCTTTTTTCTCTTGTATGTTCCCATACACAGTTATCAGCACTCACTAACGCCTTTGTTGGACTAATGTGACCCATCTCATAGTGGTTATGATCTAGCATTATATTCTTGTTCTTAACTGCAAATTAGGGTGATATGTTTTATACCTTGTGTTGTTCCCAGGGTAAATACTTGTGCCTTTGGTGATTCTTAAACTTTATATATCAGGACCTTTTTTACTGCGGTTCAAGTTGGGTTGAGGGATTTTCAGAAGATTAATATTTAGAAGGCCATAAGTTTTAGAATAAAATAAAATAATTTGACAGCCTTCTATTTACCCTAGCACTCTTCTATTGATTTCTCCCCATATCCTCTTTCCAAGAGGAGATGAAAATTCTTCTTATACCTTCCCATCTTATTAAAAGCTTTTGGATTACATAATTAGAGAAGTTTCTATTATTGCCTAAAAATTAAGTTTTAGGGGCGATGTTCTTTTTGCTCATGTCCAGGCAGGGTGAGATATATGTTTGCATCATTTTGGAACCGAAATCATGCATTAAGAGGTTTACAACGTGCGACAAAGAACTACCATGCAATGTTAGAAGCTGAGAAGAAGGTACAAATGAGTCATGTTTATTTTAACCAATTTCCTTATATGCATATCATTTATATCTTATACTTCCTTCTTTAGTTCACTGCTAACATTTTAAAGGTTTGTAATCTATCTTTAAGGAATAATAAAGTAAAGAGATATGTAAATGACCTAAAATTAAAAATGGTTAGTGTATTATGGCATATGCTGTTAATTACTTCAAATCTTCAAAGAGAATCTATCTTTTCTAATCCAATATTTGTTTGCATTGCATTGGAGAAATTTGAACTCCCTTGTACTCATAGGGCCTTTGAGATTATTGAAGAAACTAGAAGAAAATATCTGCTATCTTATTTGATTAGAGTTACAAGGTCCCATATATATAGTGGAAGATGGGAAAGGGCCTATTCTAGCATATCTAATCAAATCCCACAATTATAGGGATCTTTTATGGCTAAATAATATCTACAGCTAATATATTTTATACACCATCAATGACACTAATATACAGTATCTAATTTACAACTAATTCCCATCAATTTCTCCATTTCTCTAATACTCCCCCTCAAGCTGGAGAATAGATATCTTCCATTCCCAGCTTGGAAACAATGTTGTGAAAACTAGGACTGTTTAGGCCTTTCGTTAAAACATCTGCAAGTTGTCGTCTGGATGGAACATAAGACATACACACTAATCCTTCCTCAAGCTTCTCCTTGATGAAATGTCTATCTATCTCAATATGTTTTGTCCTATCATGATGTATAGGATTATGAGCAATGTTGATCGCTGACTTATTATCAGAATAGAGCTTCATAGGCTCTTCCCATTTGATTCTTAAGTCATCCAGTATTATCTTTACCCAAAGTATCTCACACAAGCCATGAGCAATGGCTCTGAATTCTGATTCAGCTGAAGATCTAGCTACAACACTTTGCTTTTTACTTCTCCATGTTATAAGATTGCCTCCCAGGAATGTACAATACCCCGTCGTTGATCTTCTATCCACTACAGATCCTCCATAATCAGCATCAGTGTAGACTTCAAGTGAAAGATTTTGGTTTCTTTTGAACAAGATTCCTTTTCCCGGATTCCCTTTCAAATAATGCAATACTCTATACGCAGCCTGTAGATGTGGCTCTCTTGGATCATGCATGAATTGACTGATTAGACTCACTGAGTATGCAATATCTGGTCTGGTGTGTGCAAGATAGATGAGTCTTCCAACTAACCTTTGGTACATTTTCTTGTCCACGTGCGGCTCTTCCTTGGCTTCTCCGAGCTTCTGATTGGAATCAATCGGTGTAGATACTGGTTTACATCCAATCTTTCCTGTTTCCTTCAACAAATCAGTCACATACTTTTGTTGCGATATAAAGATTCCCTTTTTAGAGTGTGCCACTTCAATACCTAAGAAGTATTTCAATCTGCCCAATTCCTTGATCTCAAATTCACTAATAAGTTTTTCTTTTAGCTCTTGACTTTCTTTATCATCATTCCCCGTTACTATGATATCATCCACATATACTAGTACCGCAGTTACTCCCCCTTTATTTGAGTGTTTTATAAAAAGTGTATGATCTCCTTGACTCTGTTTGTATCCAGCGGCTTTCATTACCTTACTAAACCTTCCAAACCAAGCTCTTGGTGATTGTTTCAACCCATATAATGCCTTTAACAACCTACAAACTTTATTTTTTACATGTTTTCCAAATCCAGGAGGGATTTCCATGTATATCTCCTCATTTAAGTCTCCATGTAAGAAAGCATTTTTTACATCATACTGTAAAAGTTTCCAACCAAAATGAGCAGCCAACGCCAACAATATTCGAACAGTGTTCATTTTCGCCACGGGAGCAAAAGTCTCAAGATAGTCGACTCCATATGTCTGAGTGTATCCCTTAGCCACCAACCTCGCTTTATACCTTTCGAGGGAACCATCTGCTTTATATTTAGGTGTAAAAACCCATTTACAACCTACTATATTCTTTCCTTTCGGTCTATCCACCACTTCCCATGTTTTGTTCTTTTCTAAAGCTGTCATTTCCTCTCTCATAGCATTTCTCCACTCTACTTTTGATAATGCTTCAGAAAAAGTTTTAGGAACTGAAATGGTGTTAAGACAACTAACAAACTGTTTATGGTTTGATGATAGCTTCTTCAAGGAGACATAATGGGATAATGGATATAAAGGTCTTTTAGTACATTCCCTTGATTTTTTTCTAATGGCAATAGGAAGATCTGAATCATCTCTATTTAAATGAGTATGAGTTCTTACCACACTGTATTCATTAGTTTTGTCAGGGACCTGATTGGATTCATGAACTTGTTGAGGGTCCGGAACAGTCCTCCTCGAATATACCTGTGAAAATCTGGGATCAATATGAATAATTGGTGACACTATTGTAGACATGTTTTCTACAATAAGATCAGAATCATGATCGGGTGTAATTGGAAGTGTTTGACTTGGATCTGATGACGGGGCTGATTTTGAAGGACCTGGACTGGAGTCTGGAGATATGACCGATTCTGGTGCTGGATTGGAAATTATAGGAGGATCAGAGGGAAGATCAAGATCAAAGATACTCTCTTCCTGTAAGATCGTATTTTTCTCTTCAACACAGGGCTTAGAAAAATATGGCTTATATTCTGTGAAAGTGACATCAGCTGAGATGTAAGTTTTTCGTGTAAGAGGATTGTAGCACTTGTATCCCTTTTGTGTAGAGGAGTAGCCAATAAACACGCATTTGGTTGCTCTGGGATCTAACTTCCCTCTTTGATGGGCATGAATATGAACGAAAGCAGTGCAACCAAAAACTCTAGGAATGAGACCATTTGAACTTCGAAAATCTGGGAAAAAACTATTTAGTACATCCATAGGGCTTTTGTTGGCTAAAACTCGAGAAGGTAATCTGTTAATCATATGAGTTGCGGTTAAGACAGCCTCACCCCAATAAGATTTGGGAACATTTCCCTGAAAAAGTAAAGCTCTAGTAATAGCAAGTAGATGACCATTTTTCCGCTCAGCTAGCCCATTCTGTTGGGGGGTGTCAACACAGGAGGAATCATGAATAACTCCATGTTTTTGAAAGAATGGAGTCAAAGTATGATTGAAATAATCTTTAGCATTGTCAGATCTAAAGGTTTTTATAGTAACCCCAAACTGAGTGTGAATCATAGAAAAGAAGTTAGGGATAATAGTGCTAACATCTGATTTATTCTTAAGTAAGTAAAGCCATGTAACCCTTGTGCAATCATCAATCAAAGTCACAAACCAACGAGCACCAGATATATTTGAGATACGAGATGGTCCCCATATGTCGCTATGTATCAAATGAAATGGTTTTGAGCTTCTTTTATTAATCAAAGGATAAGATACACGTGAGTGTTTTGCTAGTTCACAAACTTCACAATTGAAACTTGAAATGTCTAAACCTTTGAATAAATGAGGAAACATGACTTTTAAGACTCTAAAGGAAGGATGACCAAGGCGGAGATGGTAAAGCCAGATGGTCTCTTTATTTGAAGAACTGAAAAATGACACAGACAAATTATTCATAATGTTCCCAGAAGCATCCAGGTAATAGAGGCCATTCCTTTCCTTAGCAAGTCCAATCTTCCTCTTCGAGCCCTGATCCTGAAAGACACAACAAGAGGGAGAAAATGTTGCATAACAATGAAGATCTTGAGTAAGCTTTTGTACTGACAAAAGATTGGTTGAGAGCTTCGGTACATGGAGAACATCTTTTAAAGTCAAAGACGGTGAAATATTGATGTTACCAATTCCTGCAACAGTTGCTAGAGAGCCATTTGCCACTAAAATCTTTCTATTACTAGGACATGGAGAATATGTATGGAAAAATTGTGAGTTATTAGTCATATGATCAGTAGCTCCGGAGTCGATTATCCAAGAATTTGTATATAATTGATCCGAGACATTTAGGCATACAGAGGGTATAGATATACCTGAGAGAGCAAGTGAACATGTTCCAGAAGGATTTTCGAGAGAACCCAACAGCTTCCTCAGCTTCTCCATCTCATTACTATTGAACCCACCAGTGTTTGCACTTTCTTCTGCGTTTGCTTTTTCAACAACAAGTGCTTGTGAAGGATTTCTCTGTGGGAAACGTTGGGGCCCCTGTTGAGAACGTTGTTGGCCTCGACGGTTTCCCCATTCATTACTTGGAGATTTCCCACTTAATTTCCAACAATGCTCTTTTGTGTGTCTAGGCTTCTTGCAGTAGGTGCACCACAGGTTATCTTTGTTCTCCTTCCACAGATTCTCTCTTCCAAAACTTTTACTGGATGCTCCTTTCTCTTGCTGATCACCCTTTGTTGCTAATGCAGATCCTTCAATATTAAAGGATTCAAGCATTATTTCTCTCCGACTTTCTTCTGCCCTAATCAAAGAGATTGCTTCTTCCAAAGAAGGGAGTTCCTCCTTACCAATAATCTGCACTCGAACTTGATCAAATTCAGAATTTAAACTTGCCAAAAAATCATAAACACGATCCTTCTCAATGAACTTTTTCAGTGTGGTAGCATCTTCAGCGCACTTCATCTCAAATGTACGGTAGTGGTCAAGTTCCTGCCACAAATTTTGTAACAGATTGGCGTATTCCGTCACTGTTCTGCTCCCCTGCTTAGTAGCTGCTGTTTTTATCTTTATTTCATAAACACTTGCTGCATCTCGATCCTTTGAATAAGTGCGACGCGTAAAATCCCATATTTCTTTTGCAGTGGCCAGAAACATACAAGTATCGCTGATTGTTGGGTCCATGGAATCCCACAGCCATGACATAATCATGGAATCTTCTTCATCCCAAGACTTGAATGATGGATTACTCTTTTCTGGAGTTGGTCCAGTTAGGTGGCTCAGTCGTCCTTTACCCTTAAGGTATGTGCGGATAAACTGAGACCACTTGAGATAGTTTTTTCCATTAAACCTGTAAGAAGCTCGAACATTTTGCAATTCTCCAATTTTCTGGGCAGAGTTTACCTCTTCGGTTGTTTCATTTTTGTTAATTTTGGAAGATTCGGAGTCTGACATGATGCAGAAAACTCAACAACAAATAAGGTTGTTCAAGAAACAGAAACAAAGACTAGAGAATCTGGAGAAATGGCTGATTTGCAGAGAAAAAACACAGCAATGAAGGCTGCAATAATGAATCAGTGAAGTTTATGTAATATACAGCAATGAAGGCTGCAACGAGGAGTCCCAAGATAAACCTTAGGGCTCTGATACCATATTGAAGAAACTAGAAGAAAATATCTGCTATCTTATTTGATTAGAGTTACAAGGTCCCATATATATAGTGGAAGATGGGAAAGGGCCTATTCTAGCATATCTAATCAAATCCCACAATTATAGGGATCTTTTATGGCTAAATAATATCTACAGCTAATATATTTTATACACCATCAATGACACTAATATACAGTATCTAATTTACAACTAATTCCCATCAATTTCTCCATTTCTCTAATAGAGATTTCTGCTGGTGAGGTCAAGACATGCTATATAGGCACGCACGTCTTAAAGTAGCAAACAGTGTGTAGTGCCATAGGATTTTTGAAGCTTTATAAAATTGATTTATTGATTGACATAAGTATATCTGAGGTTTCATTTCAAATTAAAATTAGGTGTTACAATATATAATTGAATAAGACCATATATTAGAGGCAAAATTCCATTGATCAGTTTATGCTCCCAGAACTGAACCAGGCTTACAGATTATAACACAATATCTTAACAAAATAAGGTCATATCTTCAGGAGAGAGAAGACACCAATTGAGAAATTACCAAAATGTAGAATCCACTGTTTGTTGTTTTCCCCTTATTCTGAATATGCTTTTAGTATAATATACGGAAGACATAAATATATATAGGGGCTAATGATTCACAATATTATTTGATTATTAGTTGTAATTTTACTTGCCATGTCGAGCTTTGGACCCAGAAATGATACATTAGGAAAAGCCTTTTAGGTCCCCTGTGTGGTGGGGATAGTGGCAGCAGGTACATCAAACCAAACTTTGAAGAGTTAAGCGTATAGCTTAAATATGCTCTATTTTGAGGAACACAAAAGTAGCTTTTCAGTGTGTTGCATACATATTTATTGTATTAAAGTATTTAACATTTAGAATGTTATTGATTTTGTGTTCTCTGTAGGCATACATTAATGAAGGACAGTAAACTCCTCATAGCATGTCTCTATAGATTCTCAAGAAGATATTACTTATGCATGCGAAAGTCGCAAGCAGAATAGTTTTGACGGGTTTTATCATTGTATTGACTGTTGACATGATTTTCTATTGCTGCACAGGAGAAAGAACAGTCTGCACTTCGTGCTCATAGTAGTTCTATCAGATGCACTGAAGGGCAGATTAAGATTCTTGAAGAAAGTGCGCCCACATCTGGAAAATCACAGCCTTTTATCAAGGAAGAAGTTCTTGTCGATATATATAATGTACCCACCCAATATCTGGTCTACAAGAAAAATTCAATTCTCGAATTTAAACTCATAAATGAATTGGCTCATTTAATGCTACTTTCTTTTAGGGTGTTTTTCCAGCAACGGCTGATCAGTGCTTCGATTTGCTGTTTAGTGACAATTCCAGTTATACAAACGAATATCGCGCAGCACGAAAAGATACCAATCTGACTGTAAGTATCACAAGTTGTTAATTTCATGTTAGTTTCTTTTATCTAAGATAGGGAAAGTATGTAGATTTGATATTCTTAGAATTGTGGAAGTCTGTTGAAGTGTACTATGTTATGGGAATAAACCGGAGAGAAAGAGAAGAATTTCTACAGAGTCTCCTCTGGAAGAGAAACAGCTTTGCAGATGGCCTTTAACCAATCTTGATCATTCAGAGGCCATGATATATCTTTTAGGGGCATCAGAATACCTTTTTCATTTGAACTATTCTAACTGTGCAATGTGTGGTATGTTGGGGCCTTGTAATAATTTGTAATGCTGAAAACATGCAGTTTAAAGCCACATTTGTACTATTGACTATTCTTGGATAGTTTATCTTTCTATCTATCTTCTAATCTATTTGTGAACTTGGTTTAGCTCCTTTTTTGTTTAGAATTGTATTGACGCATGCTAGAAAGATGTGAAGCTTATATCCCTGTGATCTTATTCCTCTTTTCACTGTTTTCTTATACAGTCTCGTGTTAATTTCTGTGACCTCTAATTGTTTTACTTTTGACATTAAAAATATCAGTAGCAGAAGCATAAAAATATATTATTTTTGTCACAAATGCAATCTTCTAGTTTTCCTGCAACTGGATGCAGTAGGATCTGAAGTTTCTTACATTGGTTAATCTTTTCATTAGATGGGTCAATGGCATGCTGCTGATGAATATGATGGTCAGGTCAGAGAAATAACTTTCAGATCCTTGTGTAACAGTCCTATGTGTCCTCCTGACACTGCAATGACTGAGTGGCAGCATGCTGTTCTCTCACCAAATAAAAAAACTCTGGCAAGATTATGCAGCTTAATTACTTGTATTTATTAATACTTTGCTATTGTAAATTGATCAGAGTTAGTTTGCATTAGTTACTCACCCCTATGATGTCCTCTATTCTCCTGAATCAGGTGTTTGAGACTGTATCACAGGCACATGATGTTCCATTTGGATCTTTATTTGAGGTACGTATTGCAGTATTATGTAATGTTATTCCATTGCTTTGCCAGGCATTGACTAAATAGTAGGAAACAGCATATTTATGCGCAGTATAGCATCTCCTTCTGCCTTTCTGAAATTCTTTATAACTTCTTTTTTGCTAAGCAGGCATCCTACTGATGTTTTACTAATATAATTGTATATGAATATTCTAACTTCAGCGTCTAAAAATAGGTATGTTTCGCGAACATATATTGAAAATTTCCTTCTACTTAGTCCTCTGTTGCGAGTAATGGCCATGCATCGCGTCCTATTTTTTATATTTTTAAATTTGTTGCACATTCTTAATTCCTTAATAGTATAATTAGTCCAACTCTATTGCAGTTGTGTTGTTGGGGGATATTTTAGACCATTATTTTAACAGATTTGCTTTGGGCATAAAATATGGTGCTCTTACTTCTGTATCTATTACTGTTTAACCGCTGTCCAAACGAAAGGTGTTTATTGAAACTACCTCTCAACTTTTAGAAGTAGACGTAATGCCCTCCCCTGACCCTAGGAATGGACACCTGGTATATAGGGATATACACCTGGTATATATATTTTGGTGGGCATAAATTATGTAGAATTAGCTATTTTAGGTCCTTTGTTAATTTGTCCCTGAAAACAGAGGATAACTTATCTCCGCCGAATCAATAGGCACAAATACACAAATAAATCATCAGATTTATATTATAAGGATTGAAGGATTTGTAGTATCTAACTTAGGGGCATATTAGTAAAATCATTTATAATCATTTATAAGTATGCCACTACATTACTATACTGAAAAGCTAGATAACCTCAAGAAACCTGAGTTCTACCACCTTACATTTTTCTCTTATTTATATCACTAAATTATACTATATAATATACAAAAGTTAATTTATTATTTACTATGTCGTCGTCATTCCCTTTTGATCTGAAAAATACTCGAACACAAGTTTTATAATATGAAAGGATCCATGATCTTTCAAGGGATCCACATGGGATGGACATGAATTTATTCAAGCCAATGAGAAATATCAATCATATGTTTGACTTTGTCTGCATGGACTGTTGGACAAGTCACTTCAAATCCTCAAGTAATGGTTTTGAATAATTGGCATCCTCTTCTACGATCTTAAACTTATGAACTTGTACATCCAAATGATCTCCAAAATTAAGATAATATGGAGTTCAAAAGGTATATAGGTTTTCTCCATAGACTTTAAAAGGCATATAGGTTTGTCAACTTGATGCAAAATTCATCGAATAACTCAACCTGATGCATCTTGGAATTTTCATATTCATCATATAATTGTTCATGTCGCATCTCCATTTCTTCATATCTATCAACGGGTACTAAATAGACATAATCATCAATTGTTTACGCATACCTTTATGATCATGAAGTAGTGCATCAAATTGAAAGATATGAACCTTGAGTACTAAGGGATTTCAATTAGAAGACATGTTATTTTAGCCTAGGCAATGATTATTAGTTGTTGTTCGGTTCGGTGCCAATTCCATAACGAACGTCAAGGATTGGGTGAGGCTAGAAAATAGGTTTGAAAAAAAAATTAGTTGAATAGGAAATTACCTGGAAGATACAAGTAAATCCTTTGATATGACAAATATATATTCATCTATTCATATTCTTCAACTCCTTAAATAACGAAGATTACAACGGATATCGAAGTGTTATTACTTCACGACCAAATAATTCCTAATGACATTGAGTTTAATCCTTATCTATATCTACTTTTCGACAGCCAGTCTAACTTCCATGATTATATGAACGAAAAAACTATTAATATTGAACCATTTTATCATATATCTAAAATTTTCCTAGTATATTGTAGTCCTAAAGTATTGTAGAAAGGGGGTTGAATGAAGGGGGATTGAATACAACCCTCACTTTTCGCTGATTAAGATTTTAGTGATATTGAGTACTATTCATGTTGAGAAAAATATGGTGTAAAGATCACAAGATTATTCAACTTGTATATGTTATTATATACTTGAAATGGGTTGCTACACCTAGTGTTATCCACTAGCTACAGAGTCTAGAAATTAAATTCATTTTGATTCTTCAAAGAAACTTAAATCTAAAGCTTTGAATGGCTTCTCTTTAATGATACGTGTAAATAATGAAGAAGAAGACAACCAGGAAGAATGAATCTTTTTGGCTCTTTTATAATGTACATAATACAATGATTATATGTAGTACAATCAATCAAACACTAAAAGACTAAGATATCCTTGGCATAAATAAAATTTATATACACTAACACTTTTGTCTCTTAATGTGTGTTAAAGATTCCCTTTAATTTTTTGTCTTCGACAGCACCACAACACATGATAATGCTTACTTGACACTCCCCCCCCCCCCCCCCNGGTAATAAATAGAAATTAACTATAGGAAAATGATGATTAGATTTAAATATTATATAAAATCTGTATGTAATTTTCGTGTGGTTCTGAGGTATTATTGGTGGCAAGTGCCCAATTGTTCTTACCATAGGTATGTCCCTTACTTGGTGAACCAATTACCTAAAAAAGTGACATACATAGTTTTGAATTAAATTCAATGTAGTAAAAGTTCATGTATTTTTAATTATAATAGAAAAGCTTCATATAGTAACACAAATAATTTAAAATTAAATGCAAAGAAAATATTTAATAAAGATATATTTCGTGACATTACCCTTGGTGTTTCTCAACAACTCAAAAAGAGGGCAAATAGACCGGGGTGGGGAATGGAGGACGATATATAAAATGTAAGAGAATATGTTGGACCCACAAATGAAGGCACTTAAAGTTTTTTTCAAATTGGTCCCAAGTTTTAAGAAAAGATTGCTTAGTGAAAATTGAGTTACAAATGGAAGTCGTTATAAAGTGAAGTGGAGAGTGTGTTTTTTTCACAAATATACACTAGTATATGACTCTTTTAGTTTAAATCTCTTTCAATTTTGTATTTATTGATTTCAATCTTTGTTGTTTCAGATACACTGTAGATGGTCTGTAGAGACAAACTCTGAATCTTCATGCACAATTAATATTAAAGTGGGTAAGTATCTATAGTGTTCAAAATTATTCTTTCACATCTGTTCCGTTTCTATATACATGATAAATTGCAACTTGTTTTCCTAGTAATATATACTCATTTTTTATGTCCTAATTATGGTCTGTGGTGTACTTACCATCCTACTGCTACCATGCATGTACTCTGTAATTATTATGAGTATATTTGATAGTGCTTGTCAAGTGAATCCATCCAACAAAGTGAAGTTCAATTATTTTATTGGGTAAAGTATTATTTCACTTTACATCGTCAAAATTATATATTGAGTTCAAGATTCTTTTTTGTTTTTAGGAATGGTCAATTGCAGAAATTTAGTTGGTGTACTTTTTGTGGCGTTTCAGTTTGTGGTATAGTCTTTCTTGACCTTTTGTGAAGAAGGAAGTTTTTTTTTGTTTGTCATTTACATAATTCTTACCTATGACCTTCCCATGGAAAACGGGTGGGAATGAGGCTTGGCCCCATGTCGTCCTTAGATCCTTGAACATTGGTTTAACAATATGTATCTGTGTATGTGTATTTATCTATATGTAATCACCTACAAGTCGGTAATGCGTAGGAGTTTCTTATTTTTGACAGGTGCTCATTTAAAGAAATGGTTAATTATGCAGTCTAAAATCAAATCCGGCGCTGTAAATGAGGTATCATTGTTGTACAAATCATTTGTCAGGCATTTTTTTTTATTAAATTAAACTTATTATGTTCCCCAACCCTTCAAATATCAGTTATTGCATTTTGTTAAATGCAGTATAAGAAAGAGGTAGGGGTGATGTTTGATGTGGCACAATCATATGTCAAGTCGAAGACTTCAATGAGTGTTGTTGCTAATGCTGATGTGTCTGGTTTAAATAATCAAGAGACAATGTTAACATATACCGATACTATCTAAAGGTGGACTGCATATCGACTGTTGTAATCTTGTAATTCAACTCTCTTAATTCTGTATAAATGTGTAGGACAAGAATAATCTACAGGAAGTGAAATTTGTTTATATGTATCATATGTGCTCGTTTACCCTGTCTCTGCGGTAGAGAACCAGCAGTGTCCATTTGTAATCGGTGTTGAGCAATACGAAAACTAATGTCCATTATACAATTCATCCATTTCTTCTCCTGTTTATTTCAAGGATTCTTTTGAAAAAACGCGAAACACATGTTCCCTGCTTGGAAAAAAATGCATGTTTTAAGAAACTATAGAAAAAATACTGTATTTTTCATCAAAAATACATGTGTTTTATAAATAAAACAAAATTTTGAGAATAAATTAGCAAAAAAATGTTTGCAGAACACGTCATGAAACTAAAAACACAATAATTTTTCAGAGAATTAGTTCTCATTTCAAGTCAAACATATATATATATATATATATATATAGGGAAATGCTCAAAAGAAAATCAATATTTTGGTGAAAATTAAACTACTTTTATCAACCGTTAATTTCTAATTGATCTGATGGTTCATATTAAATTAGACTATTAAATTAAAATATTAGTTTCCTTTTCAGTTGTTTGACATTTATTTACATATATTTGGAAACTATTACAATTTTGTTAATTATATATGCTACTATTATAACGAACGGTGTTGATGATGATCTCTAAGTTTCCTATCTAAAATGTTTTCTCTAGATCGCTACTCTCTCTCTCTCTCTCTCTCTATATATATATATATATATTCTGAGTCTTACTCAAATAAGAAATAACCTAAATGAGAAATAGAAAATAGTCAGCCTATTTAAATAGTCTAGCCCACATAGACACACCTCACCCACATATGTCATCCCGTTGAACCCTCTGCATATTTGTTTTATAATTTTAGTATGCTAAATAATTTATATTTTTAATTTTAAATACTAAATATAATAGAGTATATTTTTATTACAGAAATTATACTATAAAAATCTGTAATTATATTACATAAATTAGTAATTAATATTATAGAAATTAGAATTTAATTTTATAGAAATCAGTATTTAATATTATATTTTTATTATTTAAAATTTATATTTTTAATTTTAAATAATAAATATAATTGAATATATTTTTATTATGAAAATTATATTACATAAATTAGTAATCAGTAATTAATATTACAGAAATCAGTATTTAATATTACAGAAATTAGTATCTAATAGTATATTTTTATTATTTAAAATTTAAGTTTTTAATATAAATAATAAATATAATAGAATATATTTTTATTATGAAAATTATATTACATAAATCAATAATTAATAGTACAAAAATCAATATTTAATATAATAGAAATCAGTGAATTATATTATAGAAATCAGTAATTAATATTACACAAATCAGTATTTAATATTACAGAAATCACTAAGTTATATACAACGGGTTCACTTAAAATAATAGAGGTTATCAGAAAAATAAAATTCACCGGAATATAACACATATAGTATGGAAACTGATCATTGGGAGATGAAGAAAAATGTGGTGAAGTTAGATTTGAAAAAAAATTAACCAATTAACGGAAAAATTAAATTTAAAACTGTTAGGAATTATGAGTTTTGATGATAACAAAGTTCTTAGAATTATAATATAGAATCCATTTTATATGTAACTGGTCAATGAATATAAGACTTATAAATATCCATTGACTAGGAAACCATTTGCTAGTTGAAATTATTCATCAACTAATAAAATGGAGTGTAGCAGTTGATTCATGTTTCAACTTTGTCAATTGATTGTAATATGTCGACGGATGTCATAATCTAGTCAACTGATATCTATTTGACTTCAATTGATAGCTCTTCAACTAATGAGAAGAATGACTGACAAATTGTAAATATTTTAAGTCAGAATTCTCTCAAATGAAGTGATCAACATATATTGGAATCAATGGATAAAGACACTGTTCGATGGATAAAGGTCAACAAAGGTCAAATCAATCGATCTCCATCAATGGATGAAAGCATCAAGGCTATCAACGGATAAAGGCAGTCAATAGATAAGGAGTGGATGGATAAACTAATTATTCATTGATATATCAATTGATCAATGGATAACTTATCCATCGATGGATAAACAAATGAGGATCAACTGATAAGCTTTACAGCAATTATCAGTTGATCAAGACTTTCCAAATTAGTTAAAGACAAAAGGAATGAGATCCTTGCAGAAACTGAATCAATGAAAAATAGTCCTGTCAGGATTGTGAAGACTTTCAAGCCAACACAGTCTTCAAGAAAAAGATCAAGACAAAGATTTTTCCAGAATAAGACAAATGAAAAGGAGACAGTGAAAAGAAGCTACAATTTATTTTAGTGAATACATTGTAAAATGTAATTTCAATTTGCATTTTATCAATCGATAGAAAAATAGATGTAGGATGTGAACTGCTATATATAGTCTTAGCAGTTCATTTTAACATGTGTGTGATATAGAACATGAACAAGAAAAGATTAGAAAAGTTAGAAACAATTGTATTGCTTTTCCTTGTTCACATTTTTATACTTGTAAGCAGCTTGGTTATTCTAACCAAGGTTTATTGAAAGCAAAATCCTTACTAGTGGAAAACCAATCCACTAGTAATTTTTAAATTGCTTTGTGTTGTTCTATTGATTTTCAGTTCTCAGTCCATAGTTTAAATAGTTTCTTCACTATATATTTCCAAACACTAAATTTATCAAAGTACAAACTTAAATCCGCAAGAATTAGTCAAAATTCTTAAGTTTGTATTCAACCTCATCTTCTACAAACTTGTACTAAAGGAAAATAACAATTGGTATCAGAGCCAAGTTTCAACATACAGAAAGTTAAGATCTAAGTACATCAAGTATGGGTCAAAAATGACACATGAGTGAAGATTTCAGTTCTTGAAAAAGATGAGTACTTTTCCTAGAAGGTCAAAATGCACTTGCATTTGTTATCCATTGATCCCTCCTATATTAACTGGATAGAGAAAGGTCCACATGTACCTATGAAAATAGTTACAAGTGTGAATGCAGATGGCACTTAAGCACCAAACAAGCTTATTCCAAAACCTGTGAGTGAATAAACAGACGAGGATGAAAAGGAAGTATACAAGGATAAAAGGCTATGAACATTTTATTTAATGGTCTTGACAAGGATATGTTTGGCAATGTTATCAACTGTACAACTTCTAAAGAAGTCTGGGATACTCTTCAAACTCTATGTGAAGGTACTGAGCAAGTAAGAAAGAACAAGATGCAACTCTTAATTCAGAAATATTAGGTCTTTCACTTCAAGAGTGGTATCAATGACACATTTAATAGGTTTTAAAAGCTATTGAATGAGCTAAAACTATATGGAAGAGTACATGCTGTTGAGGATACCAACGTCAAATTCTTGAGGTCCTTACCCAAGAGTACATGCTTTCAATTTATAACGCAGTAAATAAAGACATAATAAATATTAATTAAATAATCAAATAAAATATAATCCTCAATTGTTTTCAATAAAACATAAAAGTATTGTCTCTAAGACACCAATACTAACAATCTCCCACTTGTACTGGAGTCAATCTCTCATGTATCTAATAACCAAGGAACTAGTATGACCTTCGTGCTTCTACTGCGACAAAGCCTTGGTTAGTGGATCTGTAATGTTATCATTTGTATGCACTTTACATATATGTATATCCCCTCGATTATTAATCTCTCGAAGAAGATAGTATATGCTTTGTTCGGGAATGAGACCTTGGTTCCTTAGCCTGCGAAATGGCTCTATTATTATCGCAGTATAAATCTATCAAATCTGCGACTAAAGGAACCACACCAAGACCTTCAATAAATTTCCGAATCCAAACAGCCTCATTGGCTGCTTCACAGACAGCTATATACTCAGCCTCCATTGTAGAATCGGCAACCATCTCTTGCTTTGAACTTTTCCAGCTTACAACACCTTCATTTAGACAAAACACAAATCCAGACTGAGAAATCGAATCATCCTTGTTAGTCTGGAAACTAGCGTCGGTCTAACCTTTTACAACCATCTTTTCTTCACCTCCATATACCAAGAATTGATCTTTAATCCTCTTCGGGTACTTAAGAATATTCTTGACTGTCGTCCAGTGACCTTCACATGGGTTAGACTAGTATCTACTCGTCATGCTCAAAGCATACGAAACATCAGGACAAATACATATCATTGCATACATTATAGAACCAATTGCTGAAGCATATGGAACTTTACTCATACGGTCATTATCATCCAGTGATTTAGGAATGTTTTCTTTTGAGATCGATATCCCATGAGACATTGGGACATATCCCCTTTTAGCCTCTTGCATCCCAAATCAATGTAAAACTTTGTCAATGTATGTACTCTGACTTAGGCTGATCATTCTTCTTGATCTATCTCTATAGATCCTGATTCCTAAAATATAGGTCGCATCGCCTAAGTCTTTCATTGAGAAATTCTTACTCAACCAAGTCTTAACTGCCTATAGAGAAGGAATGTCTTTCCCTATTAATAATATATCACCAACATATAATACTAGGAATGCCACATTGCTCCCAATAACCATCTTGTAAACACATGGTTCACCTTCATTTTGAATAAACCCAAACTCTTTGACAATTTCATCAAAACGAATGTTCCATCTCCTCGAGGCTTGTCTGAATCCATAAATGGATCAACGCAACTTACATACCTTTCCAGCATCCTTTGGATCAATAAAACCTTCAGGTTGTGTCATGTACACATCCACATCTTCTTTACGGCTCCCATTTAAGAAAGCGGTTTTGACATCCATTTTCCAGATTTCATAGTCATGGTAAGCAGCTATAGCAAGCAAAATCCTGATGGACTTGACCATAACAACTGGTGAAAAGGTCTCATCATAGTCAATACCATGAATTTTCTTGAAACCTTTTGCCACCAATCGTGCCTTATAGGTCTGTACATTAGCATCCATGTCGGTCTTCTTCTTGAAAACCCACTTGCACCCTATAGGTTTTACCCCTTCAGGTGGATCATCCAAAGTCCACACTTGATTAGTATACATGGATTCCGTCTCAGATTTCATGGCATCCAGCCATCTCTTGGATTCTGGAATGTTCATAGCGTCTTGGTATGTGAGAGGCTCATCTTCATCCACAAGCATCACATCACCATCTGGAGTCAAGAGAAATCCATAATATCTCTTGGGCTCATGGCGAATCCTACCAGACCTACGAACAACCTGTGTTTCTTGAGAAATATTGTTTTCTTGTACATTCTGCTTAGGTTCCTCCATTGGTTCAATGTTATCATATGGGTCTCCAATTTCATTGAGATCTACTATCCTCCCACTATCTTTCTTCGAAAGCCTTTTTCTTTCAAGGAACACTGCAGTTCGAGCAACAAAAACTTTGTTCTCGGAAGGATTATAGAAAGAATAACCCTTTGTTTCAATTGGTTATCCCACAAAGTTATATTTTTCTGATTTAGGTCCTAGCTTGTCAGAAGTTAGACGTTTCACAAATGCCTCACATTCCCAAATTTTCATAAATGACATGCTATGACGGTTCTCAGTCCATATCTCATATGGAGTCTTCTGAACCATTTTAGTAGGAACTCGGTTTAGTGTGTAAGCAGTTTTTCCAGGGTGTAGTCCCAGAAACTAATTGGAAGATCTGCATGACTCATCATTGATCGCACCATGTCAAACATGGTACGATTCCTCCTCTCAGAAACTCCATTCCATTGTGGTGTTCCGGGAGGAGTGAGTTGTGATACAATACCACACTCTTTTAAGAAACTCTTAAATTCATGGCTTAAGTATTCACCTCCACGATCAGATCGAAGTGTCTTAATACTTCTGCTAGTTTGCTTTTCTACTTCAGCTTTGTATTCTTTGAACTTTTCAAAAAAGTCAGATTTGTTCTTCATAAGATACACATATCCGTATCTACTGAAATCATCAGTAAACGTGATAAAGTAGTAAAAGCCACCTCTTGCCATAATACGCATAGGACCACATACATCAGTATGTATAAGTTCTAATCGTTAAGTGGCTCTTTTACCTTGTCCAGTAAAAGGAGCTTTAGTCATTTTTCCAATGAGACAAGATTCACATGCTTCGTATGATTCAAAGTCAAACTTATCCAAGTATCCATCCTTGTGTAACTTGGAAATGCTCTTCTCATTTATATGGCCTAAACGACAGTGGCAGAGGTATGTTTGATTTGAGTCATTAGTTTTAAGACGTTTGTTATTCACATTATAGATAGGAGTGTCTAAATCAAGAACATATAAACCATTAAATAAACATGCAACCCCATAGGTAACATTATTCAAAGAAAAGGAACAATTATTGTTCTGAATTGAAAATGCAAAACCTTTCTTGTCTAAACAAGAAACCGAAATAATGTTTCTGCAAATTGCAGGCACGTAAAAACAGTTCTCAAGTTCTAAAATAAGCCCAGAGGGCAATGATAAATAATAAGTCCCTATAGCCAAAACAACAACCTTTGCTCCATTGCCAACTCGTAGGTCGACCTCTCATTTATCCAATGTCCTACTCCTTTGTAGTTCTTGCACATTTATACAAATGTGAGAACCACATCCAGTATCCAATACCTATGATGTAGAAGTAGACAAATTGACCTCTATAACATAAATACCTGAATCAAAAGCTTGACCAACCTTCTTCTTCTTCAGATCCTCCAAATAAGCATGACAATTTCTCTTCCAATGACCTGATTTACCACAGTAGTGACAATCACTCTTTGCAACAGCACCCTTAGGTTTTAAAGCCTGTTAGGGATTAGCCTTTGGCTGGGGAACATAAGCAGATCCAATCTTCTTTTTTCCCTTCCATTTTCCTTTCCTTTTAGCCTTACATTTGTTGTCTACCATCAATATGGGAGCAGGTTTCAGCAGTTCGTAACATAGCCAACAATTTAGTGGTTGTTTTGTCTATCTTATTCATATTGTAGTTCATAACAAAATGAGTATAGTTGTTATTCAAAGATTGCAAGATCAAGTCAATATGAGCTTTCGGACCAATCAGGAAACCCAAAGTATAAAGATACTCAAAATAACCTATCATCTTTAGAACATGTGGCTGAACATGTTCACGCTCTCCCTATTTGCAAGCATACAATGATTTTCTCGTGTCGAACCTTTCTTGATGAGCTTGTACCTCAAACGTTCTTTGAAGGTGTTCAATCATCTCGTAAGCATCCATATGCCCATGTTGTTTTTGAAGCTCAACACTCATGGTTGCCAGCTTGAGACATGTAACATCATTCACATCATCAATATGCTTCTGATAAGCATTTTTCTGAACGCGAGTTGCATTCTCAGCAGGAGGAGCAGGTGATGGAATTTCAATGACGTGGAGCTTTCGCTCCTGCCTGAGGACAATCCTCAAATTTCTATACCAATCAAGGAAGTTGGTTCTTGTCAGCTTGTCCATCTCAAGGGTTGCTCGCACAAAAAAGTTATTTGTGATGTTTCCTATTAAATATCTACAATGTTTAAAATGCATATTAATTAGTTTGCAGAAGTTTAATTATGTTCAAGTAATTATCATATACATTCATAATATATATCTCCCACTATTTTTCATAAAATCAATAGCCCTAACTATTAATTCGGAAAATATTTCTTTAAATATTTCTAGTGAGCCAAGATCCATATTTCATCCATGTTTTAATATAGTGTTGGCTAATACACCCAAAACATGACTATTTAGGTAGACAACATTTGTCGATTATATCAAATATAACTCTTAAATAGTTTGGTGGAACAACCCTTTGTACACATTTATCCCATAAATCTCACCAAACTCTATGCCTCTAAATCCACAATCCTATTGTGTTGATTTAGTTAATTTAGACCCAACATTTCAATAAACCAAGTACATTTACTTATCATATTTTCTCATGATTGATAAGAGCACTTCACTTTAGCAAACCCACTCCTTCTTAATCTAGATCTTGATGTGTATAAACATTGAGAGGCATATTTATTAACTTAATATTTATTTAGGGATTTATTATTTAACGATCATGATCCCATCATAAAGAGATTCTCAATTTTTTCTGATCAAATAATCCATTTCAATATTCGTCAATGGTTTGATTTCAGATCGTCGGAGAAGTCACAAGTGGTCTCACTTAAAACTCAACTTTCTTATGAATAATAATTCACTTTTGACAAAATCTCCCCATATCAGAAAAAAGAAAATTCATATTTAATACCGTGTTTCATAAACACAAGAATCTCATGATAGTTTGTTTAATTTAAAATCTTGAATCGTTACAAATTTTATCTTTCTTAAGCAGGCATGTCATGGGTGTCGTATCTAATACGTACATCATTCCAACACATACATATCTACACATGCATTCATATACATATATGTATTATGCGTAAATTAAATGTGTTTGGCTATGGCCCCATCCTATGTGATATTTCCAAGCTAATGGAAATATCAAGGTCAATCTATGGTGGTTTCAAATACTACACTATTACATGTCTTTATCTTCTTCATTGCTTCATCATCTGGATTGCCTCCCTGCTTCCCTGCTTCCAAGTCTTCATTGACAATTACATTGAATAATAAATAAATCTATTCTAATGAAATTACAAGAAGAACTCGAGTTACATTCGAGATTAACAATTACAATGAATAAACGACATGCAAGTCGTATTTAGAAACCAAAACCATAAAACAAAACCACTATCCTATGGGTCTTTAGGCCATAACCATCCACCATGTTATCACATAACACATGTAATATATCTCAGATTATATAAAAATATCATATAATCATATATAACATATTTCGAAATTTCAGAAAATTAAATAAATTTCAAAAACAAATAAATCACCATTTTGGAGCCTTTAACGACATCGAATGGCTTACAAACGCCAAGATGACATTGTCAGTATTTCTTAGTGACATGATTATAGTTAGAAAACACATATCATTTGCGAAAATAGGACACTGGACACAGATTTCAGAAAATCTACAGAAGCCGTTTCAGAATTCGTATCGAATACGATTTCCATAACAAGAACAAACATGTATCATATACATACAGCAATACACACAATCATCCCATGATTATACAACACATGAATATCATATATTCAAAATCATAAAAAACATATATATCAACATATAACCATGGCATATTATATATATGTTTACATACATCGAAGAACTGTTAAATACATAACCAAATCATCCCATTATACACGTAGCTCTGATGCCATTGATGGGTTTCGGGCATGAAAATGCAGCAAAAGTAACATAAAACCAAAAAAATATCGAAACCCAATCGCAGGATCCATGTATAACGTACGAATGATTATGGTGAATGGTCTGTACCTTAACAAAGCTTTCNAAAAAAATATCGAAACCCAATCGCAGGATCCATGTATAACGTACGAATGATTATGGTGAATGAAGTCTGTACCTTAGAAGCTTTACGAATTGCTGTTTCTTGGGAGGTCATTGCTTAACGAATCACAGCAGCCCCTTCTTCAAGAATTACTCTCTAACGGTATCCATACGAATGTAGATTCATCTAACGATCAGCGGAGATGGTACTAGCCAAGAACAACCCCAATTTATCTCTTCTTTCTCTCTCACTTGCTAGCCTCTCTCTTGTATAGAACTGCTAGGGTTTTTCTGATAAAAACGAGATAATTGGGCTCCTAAACACATCCTTATGTATTTATATGAGCTTGAGATAATTGGGTCAAACCCTAATCCATGAGGTCTCCTTTAAAAAAACCCATTCTGATTTTTGGGTTATTATTAAATTCGAATTATAATATAATTAATCAAGTCTCACTTAATTAATTCAATAATTAAATTCGAATAAACAATAATATATTTAAATTCGTAATTTAAATAAACCTCCGTTTTGACGTTCTTTGTGTGTGACCCTTTAGGTTATTATTACGTTGGCAATAATTTTATTATCTAATAATAAAATTATAAACAATGAGCGGCATATAGTAATACATCATTGTTACCCAAGTAACAATAATAATTGGTGATTCGATTAAACCTTTCGTGAATAATGTGCAATGTAATATAATCCCTTTAACCTTATATTATAGATCAAACTCGAGGCATGTATTGTGTCATCCTTTTCAACGTTTAACCTTGTGTTAGGAATTATGAGTTCAGAAGTTTACAGGGGGGGTGAATGTATACTTCAACCTTTTCTTTTTCTTTTTCTTCTCTTTGATGAACTTAAGGAAGGTAGATGAACTGTGATTCTATGAATGAATTTTAAACAGGTTAAGTGTTTATCAAAACATAGAACATTAAAATAAACACAGGATGTAACTTTCAATCTAATTGTATTAGAAAGAATCTTTGCTACAATCTGAAATTCAAATTGAATTTCAGCTTCTTGTTCTAGGAAGATTACAATTGTAAAATTACTCAAGACACTATCAAATGTGGCTGTGCATAAAGTATATAGACAACATGTCCTGTGCACATGCTCACATAAGATAGTTTAGCTATAACTAGAAATAGACAAGACATGCTTTACATTTGACTGATATCTATTTCTAGCTAACACACTANCTTAATTAATTCAATAATTAAATTTGAAATAATAATAAAATATTTATATTCGTAATTTAAATAAAGCTCTGTTTAGACATTTTTTATGTGTGACTCTTTAGGTTATTATTACGTTGACAATAATTTTATTTTCTAATAATAAAATTATAAATAATGAGCGGCATATAGTAATACATCATTGTTACCCAAGTAACAATAATAATTGGTGATTCAATTAAACCTTTCGTGAATAATGT